>WHYT01015550.1:212836-242503 GCA_009806455.1 Tetrax tetrax | reverse complement strand
TATTTTTTTTTTTTTTTTTTTTTTTTTTTTTTTTTATTAAAATAATGTTTTTCTTAGGATATCCTGTTCATGTATCCATGTCCACTCAGAATCCTCCTGGCTTGCTCAAAAATTGATGAGGAAACATATCTTTCAAAGCTAGGCAAAAACCCATTCCTCTTCTAAATGAAGATGGTTTGAGAAAAGGGAAGCCTTATAAAGGGTATAGATATGATCAACATTAAGATTTCTGAGATACTTGTGTATGTGTAATAAAAACCATATATTGGGTAGTGCATAATGCGGAAACTAAATCTTTACATACCATAAATGGAGTCTTGAAACAAACACTTGATAACCTAAAAGGAAAACAGTCCCTGACTTTGTTCTGCATCACACATGGAATTTTGGATGTGACTAACACAGAGTGCTCTGTAACCCTAACAACTTGACCATCCTTGCAGGAATGGAAAGGCCAAGTGTCTTCCAAAATAATAGCTTCCTTGTTTGAAGTCAAACCTCTACAAATAAGGAAGCTATTTAGAAAGAAATTAAAGAGAACAGCTAAAACAAACATGTATTTAAGAAAAACAATTCTGGAAAGTAACTATGATGCTGAAGATACTCTAGTGCAAGAAGATGCTCTTCTTTTAATGGATATCTATTGCTTCTACTGAGGAACTCTTTCATATCAGGGTGAATGATTTAAAACCCTCAGTGTCCCCCACAACATCCTTTCTCTAAACTGGAGAGATACAGATTTGACAGACAGACCACTTGGTAGATAAGGAATTGTCTGGATGGCCGCACTCAGAATTGTGGTCAACGGTTTGATGTCCAAGTGGAGACTAGTGACAAGTGGGGATCCTCAAGGGTCAGTATTGGGACTGGCCATGTTTAACATCTGTCGGTGGTGTGGACAGTGGGATAGAGTGCACCCAGAGTGACTTCATCGATAACACCAGCTGCTGTGTGGTGCAGCTGACACACTGGAGGGGAGGGATGCCATTCAGAGGGACCTCGACAGGCTTGAGAGGTGGGTCTGTGCTAACCTCATGAAGTTCAACCAGGCCAAGTGCAAGGTCCCGCCCATGGATCACGGAAATCTCAGGCACAAATACAGGCTGGATAGAGAATGGATTGACAGCAGCCCTGAGGAGAAGGACTAGGGTGTGCTGGTGGATGAGAAGATCAACATGAGCTGGCAATGTGTGCTTGCAGCCCAGAACCTCATCCTGGACTGCATCAAAAGCAGAATGGCCAGCAGGTCGAGGGAGGTGATTCTGCCCCCTGCTTTGCTCTTGTGAGACCCCACCTGGAGTACTGTGTCCAGGTCTGGAGCCCCCAACATGAGAAGGATGTGTATCTGTTCGAGTGAGCCCAGAGGAGGGCCACGAAGATGATAAGAGGGCTGGAGCACCTTTCCTAAGAGGACAGGCTGAGAGAGTTGGGGCTGTTCAGCCTGGAGAAGAGGAGGCTTCGGGGAGACCTGATAGCGGTCTTCCAATACTTCAAGGGGGCCTACAGGAAAGACAGGGAGAAGCTCTTTAGCAGGGCCTGTTGTGATAGGACGAAGGGTAATGGTTTTAAAATAGAGGGAGGTAGATTCAGATTAGACATCAGAAAAAAAATTCTTTACAGTGATTGAGGTGGAACATTGGAACAGGTTGCCCAGAGAAGTGGTGGATGCCCCATCCCTGGAAATATTCAAGGCCGAGTTGGATGGGGCTCAGGGAAACTTGATCTAGTTGGAGATGCCCCTGCTTCTTGCAGGGGGGATGGACTAGATGACCTTTAAAGATGCCTTCCAGCCCTGACAATTCTATTATTCTATACTCCCCTGCAGCAGGGTCTGTTATCAGGATGACAAGATATGGATGAACTCTCTGGCATCTTTAATGTTCCTGTAGGACTTAAAGAAGGCACTTAAGTATCAAGATGGTACTTACTTATGATAGCAAGACTGAGTGGCAGGTCATAAAGACTGATCCAAATAGAAGAAAAGCAAATAACATTTGAGTTTAACTGAAATATTTTACATGCACTTGAGTTTCATCTTCAAATAACAGCTATTCACTGCAATGTATGCTTCTCAAAATGAACTGAGTAGCTGTTTCATAATGTTTTTTTACTAGGGAGAAAAAAATTATAAAAATGTGAAAGTTTTTGGACCTTGAAGGTCAGCCTCCAGGGACGGCTCCAGCAGATGGAATATATTATTCTCTGTCAGTTATTGTAGGTTGTATATACAACTCATTATTGTAAAATTTGTCAAAGTCACAAGGCTCTCACAGTGATAAATCTCTGTTGGGGTAAACCCAAAATTTGTTATTTATCACTGTGTTCTTCTGCTTGCTTTTTGGAGTTTCTTGCACGTTGACATATTCCTACCCCCTTATCAATATTCAAAGCAAAATTACACAAGACTGATTTTTCACCAGGAGAGGGAGAGAACTGTAGATTTTGATGACCTTCCTGAATATCTTTATAAACCCTTTTATATAAAGTGTATAATAGTGTTAATGTTTGTTTATTCTGTCTGTAATGCTAGTTTGGATGCTGACATTCCAGAACTCACGTATGTAGTAATGGGTTGGTTGTTCCTGGAAAATAGTTGCATTTCCATTGGGGGGGAAAAAAAAGCTGCTTTTTCTCAGTGGTGTACACGGATTACAATCTGCAGTACATATAAAGAATTGAACATTTTAAATGAAGTGGATTCATGGGTTCCAGTGTTGACAAGCTGAGTGAAAGGTGAGAAAAAACATATGGCTAAAATTAACAGAATAAAGCAAACACCAAAGCTTTTGAGGGTCTGCAAAACTGTCAGTAAGTCAGAAAAGCATAAATATAAAGATATGCTCCAAATTAGCAAGAGAAAGTATCCAGATACTATGCTTCTGAAAAACATCATGCTCTTAAGAGGGTGAGTTTAGCAGATGGTCATTTTGCAGTGAGAATCTATATTCAGCATAGGGCTATTTAACTTCTAAATTTGTCAGTCAGTTCAGGACTTGTAGGTACTAATGGTATTTGCATTAAGAAGTGAGTAAGAATTGTGAAAACACACCTGTATGCCTCTACCAGAAAGTTTTCAGTCTTTGCTGTTTCAGCCCTGGCTGTCCCAAGTGAGAACTTTCAGTGTATTCTGTGGTTTATCTTCCATGACCAAAATGGATGGTAGAACTAGAAGTGGGGGATGGTGTAAGGGGAGATGGAGGCTGAGAGGAAGAGAACAGCTGCCTCTGCCAAACTCACTCTTGCTTCTGATTAAATCTGGCAGCTTTTGAGGTTTAAAAATTTATTTTTGTTCTGCATTTATTCAACTCCATGTTCTGCCTGATTTAAGAACAGAGTTTAGATCGCTGGTCACACTGGACTTGGGAAGGGATTTTGTACCAGATGGTCCTAGAGACCATAGGAGTGTATAGTGAGAGAAGGTATTTGCAGCTCCCTCAAACTTCTGGTTAGTAATATCAGTAAAAATGAGTTTAGATTTTTTTTTAATCCAGAAAAACATTTTTTTTTGCTTTGTCAAAGACAATACATTTAGATGAAACTTTATCGAGTTGAAAATTTTCCAGCTAACTTCAGTTGCGATGTAAGACTGAATTTAATTGTTCGGTAGTAAAAGAAAATTCTCTGAATGGTGGGGAGACGTTATGATGACATTGGCTTAGGACAAGCACATGGTGAATGATAAGTTTGTGGTGTAGAATTAAAAAACCAAATGAACTACAGAAGTCGTCCACCGTGGACCAATGGCGTTGGTGTTTCTGGTAAAGTTGACTATTAGAACTGGAAAAAAGACACTACCAGCACAGCAGTGGTGGGGGGAAGAGTTGCAAAGGAAGGCATACCCCAGAATAGGATGATTTGTTGCCAAAAATTAATATTTAACTGTTCAAACCTTAAAATTGTAGACAATTAGAGAAGCAAATAAATTTTGAGTCAACATGTTGCCTAATAAGAAAACAAAAGCAGGTTTTTAGAGTGGTATTAAATTGACTTAAAATTGGTAAGCTATTTCACAGTACTGATGTGGCCCTGAAAATTTTTTACTCTTTGATCCAGAATGTACATCATGATAATCTTACTGTGTAAGTCTCTGGGCAAGAGAAGGAAGGAAGAAAATCCAAGAGCCTGTCATAGGAGTGTGAAGGGAGAATTCAACTATATGTTGACTATAAACACAGGAAATCAGTTTTTCTTTTGTTATGTTTGAGCAGCCAGCAGAATCTTCTCACTATACCGCACCTTGTTGGATATTCCTGACATCTGTGTCTGAAGGAATGCACTGGAAAAACCTATTATTCAGTTAGGTCTTTGGTAGCCCTGGTACAGAAGGTGGAGAGTGGAAGTAGAGAAGGGACTGTTCTACCTTTGAATTGTACTACTAGAGATTTGATTAAAAATATGAAAGGCACGTTGGAGAATAATCATAAAAAGGTAGATTTAGGAAGCCTTGGGAAGAAGAGAGAAGTGAAATAGTTATTGGACTTCAAGAATGGTAACTTAATAGATAAGATATGGTAGGAAGCAAGGCTAAGAAATCTTATGCTCAAAGTCTTTGTTATAAGCAAGAGGAAGCAGACTTTATAAAAGTAAAACTAGAATTTGTGCTCGTATAACTGAAATCTTGAGATCTAATCACTATTAGTCCAGATCTAATTGCTACAAAAAAAAGAGTCAAATGTAATTTTTTTTATATTTAAAAAGTTGCAATAACAGTAAAAATACAATTAAAACTGTAACACATACTTCTTAATTTCTACTTATTTTCCTGGCATTTATGCTCCTCTGGGTCCTGCGGCAAAGGCAGAAGGGGAAGTAGTACGATGAATTATTGAAATCTGGTATCCTTCACAGGGAGGAATGTGATGTTTGTGGTGGTAGTTTCTTCTTCCTCTCCTGGGATCCACTTGGGGTCACTTAAATATTTTCTTACACACTTTTACATATTTCATCATTGGTGTGCAGCTCCAGGTTTCATCTTAATTTAACATATAATGTTCTGGTTTATGTATGTGAGAGAGTATTTCTTTGTTCTCTTTTATTCTTAAAACAAGTTTTGTCCTGCTACAGGACTGCATTTTTCTTTCACTGACCATTAGTGAATTGTTTATAGCTGTGGAGTGTCCAGTGCCAAGCCTGTGACCCATCTCTTATCTCGCACCTGCACTCCTATACACTCATCCTGTGTTTCCACCTCTCAAGGCCTCTAATGTTCTACTCGGTCTGTATTTCTACAAACTATGTCATTACTGAGTTGTAAATATCTCATCCTACTAGAGTAACTGCCGCTACTACTGTAGATATGAAACTATGGTTGTACAACACAAAGATAAACAAAAGTAAAACAAGTTAAATATAGACACCTGGTCAATTAGAGAAATTGCTGTCATAGCTAAATCACTTAAAGTCAGGCCAGGAAGAGTTTGGACAGAGCGGGCCTGAGAAACCTCATTCCTTAGGTCTTGCAAACTCAGTACAAAGCTTAGGCCCTGTGACTAGCAGTGCTAATACAGGCCAACACATGAGAATTCAGGAGACATAGGAGCTCCTTAGTGGCTTCACATGAATATCCCAGACTGTCACTCTTTCAAAACGTAGGAAAGATAGGCATAATCTCAATAAATTGTGAGCTTTTTAAAATGAACTAATTTGAGATTAAAACCTGTGAAAAATGGAAGTTTGGCACAATTATTAAAGATAAAGTGTAAAGACAGTAATGATGTCAGGAGTTGTAGGCAGGAGAGAGGCAGAAAACAATTTACATACTGATTTTAATCACCCTTTCTTGTCTTATCCTTATATGTACATAAACACAGGATCCGGATTATGGCGTAGAAAATTAGCTTAGGCTACTGTAAGAGATGAAAACTTGTTGGAATATGATACTTAACAAAATATTTACCACTAGTTCACTGTTTAACTGAGAAATGCTTTTAGAGACATTTCTGAGCCTGATGCTATTAAATAAGTCCAGCAGTGGGTCAGATCATGGACTGGAGGGGAATATTCATATTCAATATGCTGTTGGTATCAACTCAGAAGTGGCTGAGAGCGCTTTGGAAGGCAGCCTGTGAGCCTCTGACAGCAGCAGCACTGCGCGTGCAATTGTCTCCCGTCTCATGTTCCCCCACTAATCCTGTGTCTCACTAATTCATTGCAGTGATCTGCCTCCACACTCTTGCTGTCAAGTACAAAGGCAGCTGCTTGACCTGATCTCTGGTCTATTGACCAGCTGTTTACGGTACATGATGCCACAGCGTGGAAAAGATAACTCCCTCACGGCAGAGCGCTGGGGGATGCATTGTGCTCAAATGAGCCCTTGTAGACAGTGCCTTTTCCGGTACAGCATAGCACTGCAGCACCTGCCCTTCTTGAGGTCGTATGATCCAAATTATTTTGTGGAAGTGAGGGCAACCTTTGGGCGAGAGGGGAGAAGGGAAGCAGTTAAGAATTTAAGATTTCCCTTAAATGAAGGCTTTCCTCCATAAAAGGAGGGCTTGAACTCTGGTTACGACCATGATTTTCTAATTCTGTTCTAATTAGTCAAGAAACTTAATAGTAAAAATTACAATGCAGGGAGGAGGGGAAAGACCTAACCAGCACTTCAGCCAGTGGTGGATACAAAGCAACGGTAGTACTGTAGACTTTGAGGTTTTCCATTGCAGTTCACTAATGACTGTATGGAAGTGAAGGCCTTTTTGAGCCACTGAAGGTGAGAAGGCAGGTGCTTAATCTTATAAATGAGATCAGCTTCTCCTCCTTTTTCTTTTTTTTTTTTTGTCCATGTGTACTGGTTTTATAAAAAGCTAAAGATTGACAGCTTTTGCCTCAAACTCTTTTCCACAAAAGAAGCAGAGGCATCTAGAGATTGTTAAAATGAGAATGGAAGACAATGACAAAGCTCCAGCATGTAGTAGTCGGCTGCTAGACTGCAATGGAACCCTATTTTGGTGTTGGAGCTGTATATAAAAGGCTCGTCTTCTGTTGAGGAGAGAGCACTGCATGAGTCAGTGTTCCTGGATTCTGTTCCTAGCTCTGTTACTGATTTGCTATGTGACCTTGGGCAGACAATTAACTCACTGTGCTTCAGTTGCGTCATCTGTTAAATGAATATAAGTCTTGTCTCTGTCACAGAGATATTGTGAGTCTTAATTGTTTATGAAGTGTTTTTAGACTGACATAGCATTACAGAAGTGAAGAATGCTATTAGTCAATGCAATATTAAACATAGGAATAGGCGTTTATTTATTGTTAGCATAAACAAGGAGGAGTGGTAATCAAGAATGTCAGCTTTTGCCAGAAGAGAAGCTTATTTTTGCAAAAAACTTAGTGAATGGTCTGTGGGGAAAATAAGATGTGATTTAATCCAGAATGTAAAGCTACTTTTTAACCACAAAAAATTGTTCTTTCTGATGGGAATGACAAAACATTGTTGTGGGACATCAGGGCATAATGTTTAAAAAAAATATGACTTTTTTAACTAGTTATGCTTAAATGGCGAAATAGTAAATGTACTTTAATTACTCATTTAAATATACATTTTATCTTGAATATGTGAGTTAGTATAGCTTGAAAAGCTTGTATTTTACATATTTTTACCTTTTATGTCAGCTGAGAAAGCTGAAAAGATTCCAGAATTAGAAGTAAAATAAACTCTGGGTTTTTTTGTGGGGAATGGTGGTGTGTGTATATATGTATGCAAGACTGACCACTATTTAAAAAATGGAGAAGAAAACATTTTAAGTATTCTCCTTTTTTTTTGGTTTTGCTCCCTGTTTAGATACCCATGCATTTGTTTAGTTTGCTTGACATGTCTCTTTACATAGCATGGCTTGCAACCTCATAGATGGTGCTTGGAATATAATCTTCATGTACAGGGATGCATGGTGTTCTTTTCAGATTTTCCCAACCACAAATCCATGGGAATCTTTGCTTTTAGTTCTGTGCTTTAGAAGTGCTTCCATGCACCACCCAGAATAAGTGCTGTGATGGAAAATCTGGCCTGTCAGCTTGCCTAAAGATACATGCACAAGGGACTTTTACACCTTTCTGTCAGTTTAATTCTATCAGGTGTTAAAACACCTCTGTATGTCTGAGTATAAATAGAAGAGAGGTCTAAGAAATAAAGCTTTTTTTTTTTTTCAGCCTCTGTACATGGTAACAGCTGACAGATTCTAGTCAGTAATCTTTGGTTTTTGCAAGTAAAGGTTCAAAAACTCTTCAGAGGGCTAGCTAGACATAGCTAGGCAATTCCCACATTTAAAACGGTCTTGTTTGCTATTACATTGTGAATCTTCACATTTGAATAATTTTGAATTTATACCTGCTGCATCTATTGCTGGCTAAGATTTTCTTTCTGTTGTTCTCATGAGTATTGCTGTCCTGTTTGAAATGGAGCAATGGGTCATAAGGGCGATGCCAGTATTGCACTGAGCCATGATTTGATCTAGTGACACTTTAACATTTTCCTGTTCTATTTCTACTTACTCTTGTAGCAAGTAGTATAGGAAATGAGAGCGGCTGTGTCTTAGGGATGTACTTGAGGTGTTCCAGAGAGAGATTATTTTTTTTTTTCATTGTTGAGCGTCTTCTTGTTAATTCTGATCTGCATAAGATCTAACAAACTGGAGGTGAAAAGAACTAGTTTCTCTGAAGATTTTCCACAGTCTCTCTTAATCATGAAAATCTAGGAAAATAGGTGTTGCACCATGTGTCTGCCAGTTAGAGGTAGTCAGAACTCTAAGAGTATTTTTCATGACTATTGCAAAAAAGAAAAGCAGCTGCTTGTCATTTACTTAACCTTGCTTGGGCTGAATTTAATCAGTGGAAAACATCTGGAACTGATTTGGCTTCAGTTTGGAGGGTCCAGTAATCTGCTGTGTAGATACAACTGGTGCACCTTTCGCATTAGAATACTTGGCTAAACAATCTTTTGCAATATTATTATATTTTGGAAAGAAAAGAGGAAGCAACAGTAATTTCCCAATATGCAAACATTTGTTATGTTCTGTATAGGTTGTGTTCTTCATTGATTTTGTGCAGCTGTTGTATGAAATCTATTGATTAGAGTTAATAAATTTCTAAGTGAGTAAGACTGCTTATTTGTATTGATTAAAACTGGGCCAAATTCTGATCTCTTTAGCATTGCTTGACTACAACTGATGAAACCATTTGACCTTGTGTTTTTGATGGAATGATGCTGAATTATGAGCAAACTTTGAGGATGCAAATAATTTCTGCTTATGATTTATGAGTGGTTTTGCTTAAAATTCTTAGTCTGTCTTGCGGAATTAGGGTATTGGACTTCTATACTGAGCTATTGATTTCTGCTTTTCATCTGACTTTTCTGTTAAATAAAACTAAAAGCATCTCTGAATTGGATAGTAATACTGGATAAAATGCTAACTATTGTTAAAAAGCCACTCAGTGGGAGATACATGGAAAAATAACTGATGCATTTAAGCAGTGTTTTGTGTGGACAATACATTCTTTTTTTACAGGGGAAGTTGGCAAAACTAGAATATATACTCTTTTTCAATATAAATCCTATTCAGTTGCATGAAAACTTTTATATTTAAATTAACCTCTTTGGAAACCATAAGTGAGTAAATATATCTCTGGGAAAAGCTCTTCATTCTTAGTGTTCTCCTGCAGAGAAATTTGCAGTGAATATCCTAACTGACTTGGAAATAATTTCTGTGAGAATTCCTCTGGGGGAAGGCCCACAGAGGTGGCGAGGAGGAGGGTGATTAATTACTTTGAAGATCCCTCCCTCTCTGCTTTACCCCCCCCCTGTTAAAGAGTTCTCTTGCTTTTCCTTCCATGCTAATGTGGGTAAGACTTCTATATAGCACCCTCCTGTCTTGTATTACGAAGAAATACAGATGTGATCAGTGCTATTCCATGCAGTAGAAAAGTACCCAGCTTGGAAATGAAAAGCAACAACGATGGCTTTTAAAATTATGTATTATTTTAATAATCTATTATTTCTATATTAAGCATCTTCCATTAGTGGCAGTCCACCATCAAGGAGAAAACCTTCTGGATTTCCTCTTTTTCATTCTTCCTATGGTCTGTAGCATGTGGTCTCACCAACAAGAGAATTGTGTGTAGCTGGCATGGACTTAAACTTCTCTGTAAAAGGAGAATAATATTTTTTTTCATCTTTGAATAAGGTGACTTATGGAGAAAGCATCTGTAATACAATTCTGATAACTAATTCCAGGAATTCTGGCTCGCACACAGCCCCGTCCTGAATCTGCCTCATGGGTACGTAAATTGCGACTGTGTTCTGACCCTTTGGATCCATTTGTGTTCCTTTAAGTATTATATTATGCTGAGTTCTCAGAACTTGATTCTGGTTTTCAAAAAACTCTTAAGCAGCATAATGCCAGTATTTGTTGCTAGTGGCTTTTTAATTCTGTTTTTAATGGGGTGAATCAGACCATGGCAATGGGATACGCTAGACCTGGTTGTACTAACTCAATTAAGATCCATTTCAGGTCAGGTTGACCTGAATCTAGGATAGATTAGATTTGTGCTGAGCAAGGCATCATGAAGCGAGTGTGTGCCGGCAGCCCTAGATACAAGCGTAGAAGTTGCTCTTGCTGTTTATGTGAAGGGCTCACATTGGCTGCTGTTTCTATAACCTTGTAAAAGACAGAGAGAGAGTGCGTGCACTAGGCTGGTGAACTTGGTGGCCCAGCAGCTTAAGGTTTACAGGGATTAAGTTAGACAGCCTGATGAGCAGAAAGTATATGCAAAAGTACACACAAACTTGCCTTAGCATAATACATTATCATTGTTAAATAGGATTTTTTCCTTTTCCTGCTGAAGAAATGGTATCTCTGGAAGTTCTGCATTTTCACTGTTTCTAGTAAGGTAAAATCACATTCATAAAACAATAGGCCTATTCATATGTCATACAAATG
This sequence comes from Tetrax tetrax, assembly GCA_009806455.1. Taxonomy (NCBI): domain Eukaryota; kingdom Metazoa; phylum Chordata; class Aves; order Otidiformes; family Otididae; genus Tetrax; species Tetrax tetrax. Next base: position 231,578 of record WHYT01015550.1, on the reverse strand, counting down.
GTATCAATTTTAGCTGATAGAGATCTACTTGGATAAGACAGTGATGACTTTTACCAGGAATTACTTTGCCTGGTAAAGATCCTCAATTTACATTATTTGCTATTTTCTGCTTAAGTCTCCTTAAAGGGGTAAAGATGTTCTTTGCTAGATAAATAAATGCATTAATATATGCCAAACTCAGACATGGACTCCCTGGAGTAGAAACAGCCTGTGGGAAAAAATACTTCTTGAAACTCTCTTACAAATCAAGAGCAAGACAATTTAGGTTGGGGTCCATAAAGTCTGCATCAGTAGTAATTTCTAAAAAAAAAGATTCATTTGAATAAGTTTGCTGTTTACTATTTTCAAGCATTTAATTCAGAATAAGGCTTGTTAAGGAGACTTTTGATGCTCTTTTCTTCTACCTCCCTCTCCATATCTCCCCTGTCCAGCATTGAATGGACCTTAGTGTGTTCTCGTTTCATAGGATGCAATCGCACATCTGCAGTCTTCTCTCTCCCCCACTTCATTTAGATGCTCCTGTGATTGGGGCATGCAGTTGTTCTCTACAGGAGATGGAATTGTCAGAGAGATTTTTTTTTTCCAGTGTTTATCTTGTTAGCTTCTCTGCCAACCATCTGAAGAAACTATGCTGCAGGGAGATAGGATGTCTTAGCTTTGTGCATCCTCCCTTGTGTAGTGCAGATGTGTCCAATCTCAAATGCTGAAATGTATCTTTTTTTTTCCCGTGAGACTGTCTCCAAAATAATCAAGATCTTAGCTGTGAAAAAATGGAGGAATTGTTGTAGAAAGGCACTCTTTGATTTCAGTGATCTCATGTAAGCAGTTGATTTTGAAACTGAACATGTACTTCAGGGTAAATAATTCTGCTGAATTGTCTCCATGCTGCCAGCTTTCATTTAACTTGTTTAACTGCAAGTAACTGAGTATGTTGTGCTAACTGCCAATCTATGTGGACCTCAGACTGGAACAGGAGGGAGCTAAGGTTTCAGTGTGAATCCCTCATAATGCCAGATGAGAGTGGTGGTTAGATCTTAGCATAAGAGAAGCAGGTCCTTGTCAAGCAGGTGCTTCTATATCATACAAGCAAACGTCATAATTATATTAATTTTTGCAAAGCCGGAAATTATCAGTACTTTGAACTAAGCAGCAAGATCTTCCCTTCACTTGTGACAACCTAATTTAAATCTGTTCTCAGATAGGAAAAGGACCATATCCAAATCTGGACAAGAGGACACTAAAGCATTTATAGCTTGAATGCCAACTAGTAAGATGGGTTTTGGGGAGGAGTTCCCCAATAGAAAAACATAGTCAGTGCTCTGAATGAAGAAGTAACTGCATAAGAGGACCAAATAGAAGGAAATGAGGGGTAGGGAGATAGGGAGCAAGGTGCTAATTTGTCCCTACTTGTCTGAAAGCAACTCTCCAAAAGCTTGTGTAGGTCAGTACCCTTTATGATGCAAGCAGTCCAAACGGCAGTGAAAATCTTAGAATCATAGAATACTTTGGGTGGGAAGGGATCTTTGAAGGTTATCTAGTCCAACCTCTGTGCAAAGAGCAGGGACATCTCCAACTAGATCGCGTTGCATGGAGCCCTGTCCAACCTGGCCTTGAATGTTTCCAGGGATGGGGCATCTACCACCTCTCTGGGCAACTGGGAGGGGGAAGGAAAGTGCTTCACTACCCTCATTGTAAAATTTTTTTTCCTTATATCTAATCTGAATCTACTTCCTTCTATTTTAAAACCATTACCCCTCATCCTGTCACAACAGGTCCTGCTGAAGAGTTTCTCCCCATCTTTCCCTTTTCCTCTCCAGGCTGAACAACCTCAACTCTTTCAGCCTGCCCTCCTCTGGACTCGCTCCAACAAGTCCACATCCTCCTTATGCTGGGGGCTCCAGAACTGGACACAGTACTCCAGGTGGGGTCTCATCAGAGCAGAGTAGAGGGTGAGAATCACCTCCCTCGACCTGCTGGCCATGCTTCTCTTGATGCAGCCCAGGATGCGGTTGGGCCACCTGGGCTGTAAGCGCACATTGCTGGCTCATGTTGAGCTTCTCATCCACTGGCCATCCGAAGTCCTTCTCCTCAGGGCTGCTCTCGATCCATTCTCTATCCAGCCTGTATCTGTGTTTGGGATTTCCCTGACCCATGTGCGGAACTCTGCACTTGGCCTTGTTGAACTTGATGAAGTTCAAGCCTCTCAAGCCTGTCAGGGTCCCTCTGGATGGCATCCCTTCCCTCCAGTGTGTCGACCACACAACACAGTTTGATGTCATTGGTAAACTTGCTGAGGGTGCACTCAATCCCACTGTCCATGTTGTTGAGAAAGATTTTGAACAAAGCTGGCCCCAGTACCGACCCCTGAGGAACACCACTCGTCACTGGTGGATGTTGAGCCAGCTTGGACACCTTGGGTCTTAATTTTTTAGGATTGTAGTAAGAGTCTTCACATTATCTTCTTGAAAGAAGAGGTTTGGCTCTTGGACTATGCATTTATCATTTCCAGAGTCCATAATACCTTCCTCTAAAGGTTTATTGGAATAAAATTCATTTTACTTATATCCTGCCTTTCTAGGGTTATGACATAGTGCTCCATTACTGTTTCATTTTTTTTCTCCATAGCAATATTAACAATGTTTGAAGCCACTGCATGAATTTTCCATTCATGGGGCAAGTGGAAGTTCACATCTGTACTAAAATCAGTGGAAACAAATTTTGTTGTATTCTCAACTCCTTGTGAACAAATTTACTGAGTAAGAAAACCCATCAAGAATTTTTGGATACCACCTCAGACTTGGAAAGTCCTACAGCTGCTGCAGACCACAGGAAGTTCTCTGTGAAGCTTGCACTGTATATTTGTCCTGTCCTTGTGCATCTGCTCTTCACCTCTGTTGGAGACAAGGCAGTTCTTTGTCCTGCTCTCTTGTTATCTGATATTAGGAAAATCCAGCTGGTTTTTTTTTCTGTTTTAGCAGTTATTCAAAAGTGCAGCCATTCCAAATTGTATGTATATGTTTGCATTTGAATAGCCATGGAGTTGTGCTACCCCTCCACTTACACTTACCAAAAAATATATATTTAGTGAATCATCCATTGTTGTCCAGATTTAATGGATGAAGCAAAAATTTTATAATTTTAAACCATTGTTCAATGAACACTTGAGAAGTCTTAAATGTTCTTTATGTAGCCTGTATACCCAGTGTTTGCCCAAGGCAAAGGTAGAGGCAGGATTACCTGTTATATTCTAACCAAGTCTTTGAATGCAATGGAAACTTTTTTTTTGCAACAAAGTGACTCTACTTTTCTTCAAAGTCCAACCTCTCCCTGGCAAGCTGCTAGTAGCCCTGCTCTGAAGAGAGACTGAAGTGTGCTCTTGGGTCTATCCTCTGGACACCGGCATGGTAATACAGTGCTTCCTCAAAGGTCACTCTTGGCATATAGGCAACAGCAAAGGCTTGTGAAATCTACAGTAAGGAAAATCAAGCTGACATTCTTTAAAAAGGAAACAGTATTCCTTAGCTGTCTAAAATGTCTTATAAAACTGTTTCTGATGAAAATGTTTTTCAGGGCTGATTCCCTGCCCCCCTGCTGCCCCCCACCAAGACATATTCATTCTTAAGCAATTTCTTTCTTACTTCAGCTAAAAATGTATTTACTAGTTTACTTTAAAAAATCAAATTAACAATTATCAGTTTTTACTAGCTGAAAATAATTACCTGAGGACTCTAACAAAGTTATTCTGGAGACACTTTTATTCTAGTCATCATATGATCCTAGCGTGTATTATAAGATAGAGGATGGAAGTTGGGAATCACTGCTTGGGTTCTTAAACTGAGTTAAGATACTGAGTGGTGTCTAAATCTTTCATGCTGCAGAAACTGGGAATATTCTGCAAGGGTAGTCTGTGGTTTGCCTACCAAGAAAGAGCAGAACTTCTTTAGTCAGTCAGTGGCACAAAAATAATTGTCTAATCACATTTGCAGTTTCTGCCCTCTTGACAATGTCTTTGAAACCATTAGTGATGTTTAGAAAACAAAATGCACTTTCTTATTTTTTTAAGTTAAAAGAAAAATATTTAGCTGGAAATCAAGACAGTATCATGGAAGTTGCTTTTCCCCCTGCTGCCCGTGTTAGAGTTCAACATCTGTAGCTGTGTGTGTATATATATTAAGATATTAACTCTGATAAATCATGAGATCAATGGCATTAAGACTGAGAATTCAGCCATGTCACTTTCAGATATAGCAAAGATGAATTTCTGTTTCAGTCCTCAGTAATGTGACTTAAAGAAGCATGGATGGAACCAAAGCCTTGTGAAGGGACTGGTGGGATAAGAAAATACATATCTGTTATGATTTTTATAATATCTACTTTCTCTGAGGATGCTAATCCCAGGCAAATTACTCCTCAAATTCAGCGTTCATCCAGGTTTCTGTTTGGGGCTGGCAGAATCTACGGCCAGTTCATAATGTACTGACCATTGTATTCGGCAATCTCAGCACTCGTGGTGATCTCTTAGTTCTCTGCTTTTCAGGGCTTTGTTGCACATCTTTTCAAGAGGAACATTCTTTGCTCTACAGAGCTGTTTCACGGGAAGTCAGTCAAACTGAAGTGCAAGGTGTGTTTAAGAGTGAGCTTTTTCACGCTCTTGCACACAGGTCCTTTGGAAGAAAAGGTGAGATGTACAGTAGAACTGTATGTCTCATTATGCCTGTCAGTGTGGTTCTTACTGTCACTTTGATTTTTCAAGCAAAATCATGGCATGCTGCCAGAGGAGAATCAAGGTTACTCTAAGCCTCAAGAGCTACAGAGCACACTCAGATGTGTTTCCACAATGTTGTCAGTAAAGAAAGACTTTAGACCTCTGGCTGAAGGCATGTGTCAACTTAGAGTTGTATCTCAGTTATAAACATCTTTGTTCCCTTTTCATGTACAATTTTTGGTTACTCTTGGGAGTGTAGAATACTAACTATGCTGCATCTTCTGAAGCTAATAATTTGAGTCTCAGAAAATTGAATTAAAGTCATGTTTTATTTGTAGCAGCAAAAGCTCAGCAACTTCTTTATAATTAAAGTAACTTCAAGAGGAACTTAAAAAAGTTCTAAATATTTTCTGATGTGAATTCTGAATAAGCAATATGAGAAAGTAAGAATGTAGCATTAACAGTGAATATACATACTGATTAAGCTCAAAAGTACATTGTTACTGACTCCATGAATTAAATTTTAAGTAAAATGCAATCAATTGGTTTGCAGGATTTCGAGGAAGGTGACTTATTGTGAGGAGATTTTGTGGTTATAAGATGTGACAGTTCAAATTTTATGATCTGGAGATCTGTCATTCAAAATTTTTATAGTATTTGGTAAACATAACAATGGCTACTTTGAATTTGTTTTTAATAGTTGTAATTTAGACTTTTACTCAAATTACTTTTACTCAAATTACTGCCCTACCTAAAATATCTTCACTTTCACCATTTAGCAAATAAATATTAAGAGCAAATGCATTTGAAATAGGAACGGAACACTTTCATAAAATAAGTTTCTTTTTGCCTGGAATGTACAAGAAAATAACGGCTGGAGCTTTAGGTAGAATAATTTTGATTTAGTGCAGTCAATAGCCACAGATTATCTTGCTGAACTTGCTTTGAGTTTTAGGCCAAATATGGCAATTATTTCCTCTAGTATTAATTTATAACATTTTTTTCAGTCAGTACAGAATAAGCAGATTTGTAACAATGCTGTATGTCTTGAGTTCATGATTAACTGTTAGTCAATAAGAAATTGTTCTACAAGGTTTCAATTGTGGGATGCAAAGAACTGCATTAGACCAGCAAATAATTGTGGCATATTTCATTGTAATTACAATAATTGTTTCGTGTTCTTGTGAGTCAAAACATCAATAACAATTTGGGAGATGTTTCTAATTTTACTGTCATTGCAATTTGTGTGCTTTGACCATTAACAGTCTTGAAAAATAAAAACATTTTCAGACTGGTTTATTTTCTTTAATAGCCACGCTAAAACTGTACTTCCTTTTTTAAATAAACATTTTTGCTATAATGGCAGTCCTGAATTTCATAATGGAAAGTAACTCTATATATTTATATTACACGATACATTCCCTATGTGTAATTCTAAGAGTTTGTATGTGTTAAGACCTCTCCCTGCAGAGCTAAAAAGCTGCCAAATTATATTTCACTGGCTATTAATTGTTTCATTTTAAGGTCAAGTTCTTCTTGTCCTTTAAAAAAAAAAACAAAAACCAAAGCCAAGCAATGGACACAGATCACTTTCAAAGCTATTTTTGTCTTATTTTTCTTGACTGTTCTTACTGTACGTTTTGTTCTTCAGAATAGCTGATCTAACACTCAAGTATTGCTAGCCTTAAAAAGTCAAATGCATTAGTATTCATGATTTGAATTTAGTCATGGAGAGCTGATCTCTGAGCACATTCACAATATGTAGATGGTATCTCCAACTTTAAAAAATGTGTTCAAAATATCTGTGGGCACAAGGATTGTGTCAGATAAGCAAAATAAACAAAATGAGGCTTCAGTTAAGAGGAAAAAGAGGTACTTTTCAAAGTTGAAATGAGACAAAATACTTTGCTGTAGAAACATTGAGAAACATTTGTTTTCTTGACATTATTTGCATACAACTTGTCTTGTTATAGGCTTTCCTAAAGGTGTCTGGTTCACATTCCTCCCGGACTAGTTTGGACCCAACGTGTGCAGGAAGAGTAGCTCGCTGCTGACAATACATGTCAGCAACTTCCTTGGTGCTATGTCAGCCACTGAGTGCTAATGGCAAACGTAAACTACTGTGGCAGAATTGGAGCTATTCTGCAGAAGGCTGTGACTGCAGATTTGCCTAGATACTGAAATGTTTAATGCCGGACTATGTAATACTAAGCTAGTAAATCTGCAAATAAAGAAAAACAGAAGAGAAAGGATATATAGGGATTTCTTGTTGATCATGAACTTGAGTTGGCAACATAAACATGTTAAAATATGTCCCAAGACATATTGCTAGAAGATGTTTGAGATAAGATGCCTGCCGTTGTCACTTGAAGAAGGATAACCTTAAAGGGCTGGGAAGTCTTTAAGTAAGATAGGTAGGTAGGGGCTTTGTTTTGGACAAATGTTCTTTTTCCTATTGGTGTTACTGTATTTTTCTGCTGTCACAATACTCCTGCTGCTGTCATGTGGCACAACTTAATAGCTGAACTGTATCTTCTGTGCAGTTTACTCTCTGGGTTTTTCTGAATGCTCCTGTTCCCCAACGAACCAGGAAAATCTGTTTTCCAACCTCTTTAGAGACCTTACCCGTTATTACCATCCATATCAACCACATACATTTGACTGAGTTTGAGAGCCTGCTTTTTTGTGTATTTGGGAGAAATAGCTTTCATAAGAAAAAAGGCATTACTTTTTTTTTTTTTTTTTTTTTTTTTTTCAGAAACAGAACCCATGAGAGAAGAAATGTTAAAGGAAAGATGTCAATGTTCAGTTCTATATCAACATATAAACCTAGGAAGGGCTAGCTACCTGAAATACACTCTACAGACTCAGAATCTTCAGAGATGGGAGAATTCTGTGGATGATTCAGGTTGAGAATGAGAAACTGCTCTGGAGTTCAGTTATAGGCCTTCTCTTTCTCTGGTTTCCTTGTCTTTGTGGTCTTCTAGTCTGTTTATCTTAGTAAGATGGAGGACAAAAGTCCACAGAGGTAAATTCTGTTGTAACAAGTAGAGGCTCAAAGGGCACATTATGCATATGCGTGGAAAAGGTATCTGGCTGGGAGAGTTGTATGCGTACTCCTGAAATGCCATTTCCATTCTCCTTTGAAAGGTAGGAGGTTGGAGGGAAGCATCCAGGCTTGGATGGACCAAGCCTAGCCATGTAGTCAGTATTTGTATTATTGTCACACCTACAGTATGACTTAATGACTATAGCAGAATGACTGCAGCTCACCCACAGCTAGCTGCATTTAGCACTATTTAAAAAAAAAAAAAAAAAAAAAAAAAGCAAATCACATCTGTCATTTTTGGGGGGGCACAAATTTTAGCTTGCTATTCTGACAAGGAACTGAAAATAGCTTCCTCTAGCTTTCTATTGTGGGTCGTTTCCGTGAGGAAAACTGAAAAACAGTCCTGGGCATAATAGAACCAGAAATGTAAATGTTAAAATAGCTGGATTACTAGCACTTATTTGTCACTTAGCTCTATGTTTTTGTGGTTGTAGTTGATCAGTAATGTTTTTATCACAGCACAATCAATAGCCATTTCAAAAATAATTTATTTTCTCAGATTAAATCGGCTTAGGAAAATCCTTTCTTAATTTAATGGTTTTGAAAGGGTCTGAACTGAGCGCAATGGAAATCATAGTTTGCTATCGGAGCAAGTGAGTGGCACCAACACCGCCTGCTTCTCTACTATGCTCTGTTAATCTCTGATTCTCTTCTGACGGTTCATATCTGTGTATGAGGAGGTACTGACAACTCTGTGCAGTTGTTCCCTGACCACTTTTCCAAATCTATCAACAAACCTGCTTGTCAGTTAACGCCAAACATTACACAAGTTCAGTGGTATGGATGTTTGCTCACTCTACAAGTTATTTCACACAAAACATTCTGCTCAATATTCTAAGCCAATACATTTCATTTAAAGAAAAGAAGTTGATTTTGTGCTAAATATACTTTTCCTTAAGTAGACTGACATTTATGGTACTACAGAAACTTTTTGGTGGGTTTTTTTTTGTGACTATGTTGCATCCTTCATGTTTGCTAGGTCTAACAAGGATGCTCAGGCAGTTGTGTAGGTAACAGCATCTTCATATGTATCTTCAAAAGTATGTTTCATTGTTTTCTCTGCATGTTTTCTATGTGCTTTTGTGATTTTTGAATTATGTGTTGGTATTCATTTACATCTCCATGCTGTCCCAGTAGATGTATAATGAGTGATTAGGGTTCTATGGTAAGTCAGTATGTAATTTGGCCTGCAGGCTTATCTAAACTAAAGAATGTACAACAAATACAGCCACGATTAGTGCATTGAGTGCTGATTGTTTTAAATCAGATGCACAGGAAACGAGATGTTGAGCTTTATCTAAAACACTTGCAGCCAAACATGTAGCTAAGTACAGCAGCAACAGTGCATGGCACTTTTTGCATATACTTAGCAATATGTTTGCAGCAAATACAAATTTATTCTTATTCCTCAATTCACTTTTAAAAATGCTCTTTTATTTCTGTTCTGCTAGGAAACTGCTATTTAATTCATTGTGGTCTGATTCTGTAGATCTTCTGGGAAAAAAAATCAAATTCAGAGAGAATGTACAAGAATTTCAGTATCAGCCATGTCTCTAATAACAATAAATTTAGATGCCTAAAATTAGGTACATAAAGTGGCTTGGATTTTTTAAACTGTAGTGGGCACTTGTAGCTCTTACAGTTGTGTAAGGAGGAATCTGTGTATTTGGCATTTGCAGATGGCTTACATTTGAGTACCTAGTAAGGATTTAAAATCGCAGGTTCAGATGCTCATTTTCTGAACGTTTTTAGAGAAAACTAAAATAAAAATAACTGTCTTATTTAGGCTACTACTGAGTAAACTCCTAACACTTTAGTTCCACAATAGAAACGAAGAAAAGCTCTCATAATATAACTGAATATAAATTTATATACAATAAAGAATTTATTTAGTCTATGCTAATTATGTATTTTGACAAATTGTTCCAACATTACTGCTCAGATTTGCTTGAATACCATTTGGCTACTGAGATGAATAATAATAGCAAGTTGAAGAGGTTTTTAAAAGCAGGCTGGTGGTCAGGTGTCAGATACTTACAGGCACCTTGGCTTTCATAAGCCATTAATTTTCCTTTTTTGTCTGAGGAAAGTATGGATTTGGAAATGTCTCAGTCTAGTCCCAAACCAGTTTGCCTTTCTATACAGCTTTAAAAATACTGCATTCTGGGCAGTGAGGTGATATGAGGTCCTGCCACAAGAAAGAAGACAAGATATAATCCTATAATCTCTCGTGTAGTTCCTCCATGTGGATAAAGGAAGCCTAGACAGCCCATGGATTTTCTGTCAAGCTGCAGCCTTACATGTGAAATGAAACAAATCGTATGTTTACTTCACAGTAAACTTCACAGTTTACTTCACGGTTATATTGAGTAGTGGAGCCTGGTGTTATGAAAGAGTGTTTTTTAACAACTTGTGCAAAGCTTTTGACGCTGTCCCGCACGACATCCTTCTCTCTAAACTAGAGAGGCATGGGTTTGATGGATGGACCACTCGGTGGATAAGGAGTTGGCTGGATGGCCACACTCAGAGAGTGGTGGTCAACAGCTCGATGTCCAAGTGGAGACTGGTCACGAGTGGCATCCCTCAGGGGTCGGTGTTGGACCCGGCCCTGTTCAACATCTTTGTCGGCAACATGGACAGTGGGATAGAGTGCACCCTCAGCAAGTTCGCCGACGACACCAAGCTGTGTGGTGCCATCGACACGCTGGAAGGGAGGGATGCCATCCAGAGGGACCTGGACAGGCTGGAGAGGTGGGCCCATGCCAACCTCATGAAGTTCAACCAGGCCAAGTGCGACGTCCTGCACCTGGGTCATGGCAATCCCAGGCACAAATACAGGCTGGGCGGAGAATGGATTGAGAGGAGCCCTGAGGAGAAGGACTTGGGAGTGCTGGTGGACGAGAGGCTCAACATGAGCCGGCAATGCGCCCTTGCGGCCCAGAAGGCCAACCGCGTCCTGGGCTGCATCAAGAGGAGCGTGGCCAGCAGGTCGAGGGAGGTGATTCTCCCCCTCTACTCTGCCCTGGTGAGACCCCACCTGGAGTACTGTGTCCAGGTCTGGAGCCCCCAACATAAGAAGAACATGGACCAGTTGGAGAGGGTCCGGAGGAGGGCCACAAAGATGATCAGAGGGCTGGAGCACCTCTCCTATGAGGACAGGCTGAGAGAGTTGGGGCTGTTCAGCCTGGAGAAGAGGAGGCTCCGGGGAGACCTGATAGCGGTCTTCCAGTACCTCAAGGGGGCCTACAGGAAAGATGGGGAGAGGCTGTTCAGTAGGGCCTGTTGTGATAGGACGAGGGGTAATGGTTTTAAATTAGAGGAAGGTAGGTTTAGATTGGATATTAGGAAAAAAATTTTCACAATGTGACTTGTAGAACACTGGAACAGGTTGCTCAGAGAGGTGGTGAATGCCCCATCCCTGGAAACATTCAAGGCCAGGCTGGATGGGGCTCTGAGCAACCTGATCTAGTCAGGGATGTCCCTGCTTCTTGCAGGGGAGTTGGACTAGATGACCTTTGAAGGTCCCTTCCAACTCTAACCATTCTATGATTCTATGAACTTTTGATTTGAAGGTCAGTAACCAGTCAACTGATAGTGTCAGCTTTTAGCCTACCTACCTTGTATGTGGAAACAAGATACGTGCATTATAATAGGCATAATGCTGTCATCTGAGGTTAGACTGAGAGTCATTCTTCAGAGATGCCTCCTTTTCCCTTTCTCCATTTACTGTAGAGAAAGCAGGGGTTTTTGACTTAAAGGTGTCACAGAGGGGGAATGAAAAAAATTGAGATTTTCCTTTTTCCCTACAGTTATGTCACCCATAGTGCATGTTGAGCACATACAGTCTTTTAAACTGATAATTGCTATGGAAATAGTTTAATCAAACAATCAAATGTTCTGTCATTCCAGTGTGCAAAGCAATTTTTTTTTTCTCAAGTGCATATGAAATTTAGAAATTTTACTGAATGTCTGTTGTACTGGAAAATTGAGTTTAAGCACCTTTAAAAAAATCTAGTCAATTGTTCATACTGTAAATAAGCAGATAAACTTGTTTTATTTCCCACTGTTAAACATGTAGTTAAATTTACAGATGAAATGGGTTCTTTATTTTAATATTTCATTTTATTTTGTTAATAAATAAAAGTTTTATTGTAATACAAAGTGGGCTAGGTGTCATAATAATTTTGATGATGTACCCATTCCAAATGAATTCAGTAAAAAAACCCCCAAAAATGGGAGTCTATTCCCAGTTTAGCCATGTATATTATCAAGAAGCCAGTTATGGATTTACTGTTTCTGTTATCAGCTTACTGTTCATGCTAAGCATATAAGCATATGCTAAGCATATAATAGTAATAAAAACACATCTTACAAAATACTGTCTCATTACTTTCCTCTCACAAGTGATTTCACTTAAGAGTTATTCTATATAGGATAACATTTCTAGCACGAATAAGTCCTTGTCCGAAGAAAGAAAAGGAATAATTGGAATCGGTGAAAGTGATTAAAAGACAGTGGTACTATAAAAAAAACCAAGCAAAACCCCCAGACAAACAAAAAAGCCCCCACCCTTGCTTTCATCTGGTAGAAGAGACCTTATCCTCATCAGCATTCTCTACATGTTAATTCTTTTATTGCTTTAGTTGAAGAACTGGTTTGACTTACCCTTTATGTCCTATCTGGCCCTTCTCCAGCTCCGCATTTTTACATGCAGCTCTACAGCTTTCCTGGCCATCTTTATCCATCTGCTCTGTGAGATCTCCCCTGTCACCAGGTACTGACATTGTCTTCACACAATAAGTTACTTAATGATTTGACAAATGAATATTCATGCAACAGGAATTGGTTTATGTTAAACTGTCTCAAATTTACTGTCCATTTCTTGCAATGTTCCTGTGTTCTCCTAGTTTAATTTGCCAGATACATCCTTTCATTCAAGTTCTTTACTGTTTGTATTCCTAGGAGTAGCAACTTCAGGCATCCTTCTGTATAACAGGAGCAGCCACTGCAATTCTCTGCAAACCTTTGTAAAGTAGACTGTGTGGGAATGGTATGAATTATCTTTAAATTTGGGATTTTTTTTTTTTTTTGGTGTATAGGAAAAAAACTCCTAATAAAAATAGTAAGTTGGAATTATTTGCAATAGAAGAGACCTGCTTTTTCTTTTCTTTTTTTCACATTCTTTATCTGAGAAGAGAATAGTGTAAATATTCCTAGTTATTTCGTCCTGGTATTGGTAGGCATTGCCTATTTGAGGATGACCATGGTAATGGGAACCATATGCAATCATATTTTCTACTGCCATTGTAAATTGGGAGTTGACTTTTTACTCATACTACGAAGACAGAAGTTAGCGTAATATATATATAAGGAATCTAAGGTTACATAAAGATAAGCAGCATTACAAAAATATCTCTGGATTATGTTTGGATGCGCTTATGCATTTTAGAAACTGACACTGAAGGAAAAAAAATAGAGAGATATGAAACTTAGCTTTCCTTTTGCTGTTTCAACCAATGAGTTGATCTTTTTCATTGATTCCTAGGTCTATGGCATTCACCTGGTATTTGTTACACTGTGGTAAATAGTATTTTGTATTTTCAACTTGCTGCTTCCAACTGTTCGTGTTCAGAATATAGTAGGTATAGGTATTTTATAGCCGAATAGGTACAGCTGCTTCATCTTGTGAGTAGTAGCATTTGGAAAGGAAGGATGGCTTATCTTTCCCTTTCATATTTCTTTGCTTCCCCTCCTTGCTACTCTACAGGCATTCATTTGCATAGAATCAGGCTAGAAAAGGAAAGCTTATTAAAATAAATATAGAGAGAGAAGATATAGTTGTTCTGGCTTGAGCTGCAGCTGTTACGAACTTCCATATGTAGTAGCTGGACCTTACAACTTTGAATTTTATTTCTGGAAAGCTTCACTGCCATGTGTTGAATGTATTTTAACGCTTCACATTTCCTCAAAATGAAAGGATTATTGTGAATTATTATCATGAATTAATTCATTGCTCAGAAGCTTCTGGCTTCTTGCCATTAAAAAAATATTTTTGTTCCTTTTTGTGTTATTTGGTAATTTTGATTTATGACTGAACATCACTGTCTAAATGAGTTTTGGAAGTTCACCCAAGGAAAGTGACAGTTAACTTCAGAAACTGAGTTGGTTCCAGAAATAAGGTAACTGCTCACAACTCTGACAGTCACCTTAAGGACAGAAAATATTTAGAACAGAGGATATGTTACTTGCATTTATTATTGACATTAATGTTTGGATGTGTGGACCAGAAGACATTATTAACAGGTTAATATTTTAAAGCAGGAACACACAGAATTGATGAGTGATAAAAGGGTAAGGGGATTTAGTATTAAATAGCTTTTATTACTAGGGTTACAAGGATAAAACAGGTATTCTCTTGTGATGGCTTAGTACTTCACAAAACACAAACCTGAACTGGCTCAGAACTGAGTCAAGTGGCTCTGACAGTAGTAGGGAATCTTATATCACCACCCAAATATGATGAGCTTCAGAGCTGTGATTTCTGCTTTAACTTGATATTTTAGAGTAGCACTTCTAGGAGAAGCTCCTCTTTCTCTTAATATTTGCGTATGCTAGAGACAGGTTTTTGAGATAAATCTAGTCTATAACCAAACTGGCAAACTGCTTTTTATTATTTAGCTTGAATGCAGTGCTGCCAAAGTGGTGCTGTAGAATTAACTTGAGATTTCAACAAGGAGGCAAGCTTTGTCATGTCAGTTGTTTTTTGGGTTTTTTTTTTTGTTTTTTATCTATCACAGCATATGCAAGTGACACTACTTAGTCTTTTGCTTGTTTTGTTTGACACATAATTTTAGTGATTCACCCCCTGCAAACATTTATCTTTTTTTTTTTCTTCCTTGAATTTATATGCCTCATCCTATGCATTTTCCAAGTTAGACTTTGCGAGCTTATAACTGTGTGTGCCAAGCTTTCAAGAATGATCAGAATTAAAATAGATACAGAGCTTCCTTCGAAACTGGTAGGATGACTAGTAGCTGTGAAAAAAAATTGCTGTTTTGGATCACAGCAATTTAAGCTACATGTACTTCATAGCTGTTGAACAAAATAAGTATGGGAAAAAAAAATCTTAAAGCAGAAATTGCTTATGAATATTGATGCAGCTGAACTCAGAAAGACAGATACATGTATACTTCACATTTCTAGTGGAAGAAGTCAGCCCTATACTTGATGGAAACGAATATTATCACTAGAGCTTTTTAAAACATAATCAGGTTTCATCAGTTACCGGGCTAACCACACTTCTATGTTTTTTACAGCCTGTGAGTGAACTCCTTCATTCATTGGACATCATATGTCTTCTCAATCTGTAATGGAATTTGTAGCTTTCTTATGTTTGGAACATAAGCTGAGTTACAGTTGAGCTTTGTATCTGTCATGCTGACCCTTCTGAGCTGATGGCATTCAAACACCTAAGGCGCTTCTCTGGTCCATGGGAGAATTTTTGAATATAGTGACGAAACAGAATACTTGAAACAAAAGTGTTGTTTCTATGATAATAGCAATAAAGTTTCCAAGAAGGGTTTTAGAGAAATTAAAGTATACATATAAAATAATATTAACCGAGGAAATTAAAGTCAGAGTGTTTCTATCTATTGTCATGCCCACATTGGAATTGTGGGTATGGTGAATTTCTGCTTATGGAGAGACACTCCTCAAGAAGACAAGCCTTTCTTGTAAGAGGTTCCTGTGTATTTGAACTATGTATATGCACATATATATTTTCATATGGTGTGCGTTCTAAGCATCAACTTCACTGACTGTAACAAAAAAGAAAGCCATGTCTCATACTAGAACCGTTTCTTTCATCCGCTGCGCAATATCCTAAGCAAGGGAAAGAGCTTGTGTATGTTGTCTCCCTAATATTTTATAATTTCTTTGAATTATTTGTGCAGTGAAAAGACATTTAGAAGGGAATACCCAAGAAATATCATGGGCCAACAGCTTTACTGAAGACATTGACCTTATATCAGAAGAGTCGCCACTACCACCTGTATCCAATGTGGCACAGTAAGTGGAACAACAACTTTTTAATTGATAATATTAATGCTCATTAATCATGAGAGACTTGTCGTTGAATACAAGTATTACTTTTTGGCTGGCTGCACTTCAAGTGATTATGAGTTTGATCATTTAACTATATGTGAACACAATGCAATTTTACCTTTAAGTTTAATGGAGGTAGTTAGACACTTGCAATGAGCAGCATTGCTCTTCCGTGGGTGGCTTGCAGCCTTTGGTGTCTTTGTAGTTTTACTTTTTAAGGCAGCTGACGCAGTTCCTGAGATTGTTTTAAAGGTAGGTTTATACTTTGTAGAATTTTGAATCAGTTTGAGCTCTAAAGCACTCCTAATATGAATAATGTATGAATTTATTTGAAACATAAATGAAATAGTCATTTATAGATGCAGCCTGAAAATAGAAAGGCTACATTGTGTGTAATACCTTGATAAAGTAGGCACACATGTGAGGAAATGATGTTCCAAAAATATGCAAGTAAAATTATTATAATGTATGTATCAATTTTAGCTTCTGAATATTTGTAATGAACTTCAAATGTGCAGAAAACATAAGGTCAAAAGTTATAGATGTAATATAAAGTTATAGAAATACCAGGTAAAACCAAAGCCAGAACACCATTTCATGTAGTTTCATGTTTCTAAAGTGAAGCATGTCAGTTTTCACCTTTATCTCATTTTATATGTGTGTGTGATTCTACTTAGTAGGATGCATTCATTAAGATTCATGATTCTTGAGTAGAAATGTAGTATCTCATTTTTCAAATTGTGAACTTCTTTGGAAAGGAAAGAACATGATGTGTTTAAGGATCTTGGCTTTAAATTGCCATTTCTAATGCAAACAATAAGATATTAACACTGTATTTGCCTGATACGCATACACCTTTTACATGAATATTAGATATGCTTAGTGGGATTATTTGTCTTGTCTTTTAGCAGAAATATAAGCAGGTAAGTCTTCATGTGCACTATACTTGCTTTGGTGTGTTAGCTTTCCAAAACACCATGGCTTTTGCGTAGCAATTAGTAATGTATTCCCTACATTGCCTTGGAATGTGTGATGGAGAAATAATATTTTATTTTCCTGTTAAATTTTCCACTTTTATTCTGCTTGTTTACCTGGTTAGAATAAACAGTTATTCTGTTTGTTAACACAGATGTTGTTTCAAGCTCTTGAGTTATGTACCAGTTAGATTATTTTTCTTCTTTTTTTTTTTCTCCCCCTTTGGAGTGAACCAGTTGATGGAAAGTGGTTTTATCTCATTTGGGAATAACATGCATTTAACCACTGTGACAAATCTTCATCCTAAAGTCACACAGCCAAAAATGTGTATACAGGCAATGAACCTTCTCAGTTTGTAGAGTAAGTGAAAACATGGCTTTTACATGACAGTTGATGATAGTATGCTATCATGACAACAGTTTCACATGGATCACTTCTTTGTGAAGTCAAGCTTGACTTTGTCAAGCTGCCAAAAGGCAAAGTTTTCCTTGCCTTCAACAAGCATTAGGAGTTACAAAACCAATCTCACAGTATACCTTTACTTCAAAGATAGTAACTGGTCATTTTTTAAACTTTGTAAGCTATTTTGTTGATTATTAAACATGAAATGTCAGGTCTACAACTGTAATGTTTTGAGGGTTTGGGATTTTTTTGTAATGTGAACAGCAGGTTCTTCTGAAATCCTCTCTGATAGATAGATGATAGGAGGTATGTTCTCTGATGACAATAACCTTTACTTTTGGCCATGCTGTCTTCAAGACTCCCTTCATTGTGTGCAAAGGCAGATATTGTCCCAGGAGAACAGAGTTCCTACCCTTGAACCATGCTACCTTGGACAAACATCCGTTGCATCAATCTGCACATGACCATTAGTCTCACGGTAACTGAAGTGGCTGCTCGGCAAAACCTATCAGGCCGTTGGAAACTGGTGATACTACCATCCAAGAATGCATCTTGAGTGAAAACAGACCAGTTCAGAGGGTTGCAGTGCTGACCGGGTTTCATTGTTTAATACATCCAGTATTGGATTTCTGATGTTAGTGATCTGTGCAAGCTTAGAGGTATGCTGTCCTGCTAGAAAGTAGAAGGTGTCAATAAAACCAAAACCAAATAGCAAGCTTGCAAATTGAGCTTAAGATACCTTTCTGCTTTGGATCCTTTAGGTAGTTGGGATGATGTTTGTTTCCAGTGATCTGGGCAAAAATGTGGAAAAATGCAACCTCCCAAGCGAGGGGACAAAAGGATCCTATTCAAGATAAATTCTATGGTTGTGTGAAGTTCTTGCTGAATTTCTCTGGCTCAGGCTCTCACGGGTAAAAATCTCATGTGGTTGCTGACCTGAGTGGAGCTATGTTGTTTTATACTGGCTGCTTCTGAGATATCAAAAGTTGAATAAGAATTATGTTGTTAGAGATTAATCTAATCTGATAGATGAAATGAATATGTTAATGATCTGATGAGTACTTCTGTTTTGAACATTAAATACTTAGACTACTTTATTGCCTGATGTACTTACCCACCAAATTTTCAGATTTTCTGCTGAGCAATTAGATGATGACTCCATCAGTGGATAGAGAGACTGCAAAATGATGTTTTGTTTGTGCTTTGAAACCTAGAAAAAGACAGCTATTATATTTGACTCATTACAACATATTTGCTTGGTCCTTACAGTTAGTCATATATATATTGGTAACAGTATCTGAATTAAGTTATATATTAGGGAAGGTCTAAATCTTAAGAAAGCTACTTCTAGAGCTGGAAACTTTATTGTTATAACTTTGCTCTTTCTTGCTAACCGTAGCACTTTATTTTTTATTTATTTTATTTTATTTTTTTTTTTTTTTTTTTTT
>WHYT01015550.1:170910-199828 GCA_009806455.1 Tetrax tetrax | reverse complement strand
TTTTTTTTTTTTTTTTTTTTTCTAAGTCTTGTTTCCTCTCTATGGTTGGCAGGACTGTTTTATCTGTCTGATGCAGCCTATCACGCGTATCACAAGGTCTTTGAAGAAAGAGCTGTTGCCATTGATATCTGTAAAATGAGTAAGCTGTAAGCTTACTGATTCTTGATCTGTATCCATAAGCAACAAAAATGCAAATAAAACCTCTCAAAGTTTGTATGAATTTGGTAAGTGACAACAGGAAGAAAGGAGGAGAAATGCACAGTGAGAGCAGGGACAAACTTCGGTGGATTTTTGATCCTTCTTCCTAGTCCAAACATTTAAGGCCAGCCACTCCCCACAGCTGGTTCAAACCAGAAATCATAATTGAGACGTACTTTACATGTGTTAAGCGACATAGCCTTTGGGGATGGGTATGTGGCTTCATTGACCAGCAAGATAATAAACTACAAGTTGTGTAGATCTGCATGAACAGACTCCTGCAGTATTAAAATTCACTCTTGCAGAAGAAGAAGAAATGATAGCAGTTAAAATGATGGACATAAGTGAGCAGCTTGCTGAGGTCCTCTGTAAATGGAAACAAACATTTGTATGAACTGTATATGAACAATGAAGCATGGAGAATCTTAGGAAGGGATAAAGCTGCCTACAGGGAATGGTTACAGGGCTGGGGAAGGTGTCTAAGTTACTTCTGATTAAGGGATATGCAGCTGTAAGGCTGCAGCCTGTGGCAATTGCGAGTCCATTTTGCTGGGAAGGAACCTTCCCTACCATGGAGGGAGACTTGTGAGGTTGTGGAGTTGCTGTAGAAGTTGCTGGGACATTCTATTTCAAATGACCTTGAATCCTCTACTTGGTCCTTTGCTTGCTCCTTTTCATGTTTTGTGTATGTTCCTGTCTTTAGAGAGGAGTCCTGTTGGCCCTTGATTTCATGTTTCAAGACACAATAATCTGGAGGGGGCAGGGGGTATTAGCTTGTACACCATGCCACTAACTGAGTTGTCACATAGGATAATTCCAGTGCCTATTGATCACCCAAAGGGAAAAAGAGATTCTGTAAGGGAAGGAGCAAAGGTTCTGCCACCTTCAGCAATTTGGTATGCTTTACTAAGGAGCAGTGTGCATCTTCTGAGAGGGGGAAGAGTATCTACTTAAGTGTGATTTGCTTTCTTTGCTATCATTGTTCCCATGTTCAATTTTGCAAATGATGTGTCTCTTTCTGGATTCTTCCTGGCTGCACTGGAGCCTTGCAAGAGGAAAGGAGACCACTGAGCATAACTTTAAGCCTTAATTATTTTAATCTTCAGATAGTCCTATTGTTACACAGACTGTAATGACAACAGCCCTTGGCCATGAAAATATTTTCTGTCATAGACACCAGAGTTAACCTTCCAGCAGGAAAGAGAGAATTTGGCCAATAGACTGTATTGAAAGATTACACCAACCTGGTCCCAGATAGCGCAGGCTCAGGAAAAATATACAGAGCACCAGCTTTAGAAGCAGACATCCTGTTTTTGTTTTTCAGAGTTCTGTGGTTTAAAGCTGTGGTGTTTAAAGCTCTTTACACTGTAAGGAAAAGCAAAAGTTAGAAATTCTGTATGTCAGCATGGTTAAGCAACTGCGGTCGAGTACACGCTTTGTAGCTCGCTAAGGTCACGTAAAGGTAAATGTCAGTTGGTCTCTTAGCAGAAAGCAGTGTAATGCTACAGTTCAGCAGTCATCATGTCAGCTCTCTTGGGAGGAAACCTTTAGAAGGTGAGATCCACATACAATGACCATCGTCACTGGTAATTGCCGTCAGCTGAACAGCTGTAGTAATAACTCTTCAGCTGGAACAGGCTGCCAGGGAAGTGATAGCTACACCTGTTCCTCATGGGAAAGTGGGACCTTAATTACTTTTCATGGGTTGAGAGTGAGACCAACAGTTGCTCTTCTTTCTGAGGCTCTGTCCACGACAGAGTCAAATCGTGTTAAGGAACTGTGGGTATAATGCAATTCTGGCTAAAACAATTCTATGTGGAAGTATAGAAAGCATGTATGTACTTCTGCTACATTCCTATGTATTTATATATGTGTAACATAGCTGTGAAAATGGTTCACTATTTCACTTTGAGGTCTTAAAATTGTGTAATAGAAGCATAAGGATCTGAAGATGGAAGCAACCGGATGACCACTGTTCCTACCTCCAATTTTTCTCTTTTAAGCTTAGATTGTACAAGGGAGATCTTATCTGCAAAATGATTAGCTGAAAAAAACCCAGCAATAGTATGTGGTTATTGCACAATCAAAGGAAGTGGGGAATTTTTTTTAAAAAAAAAAAAAAAAAAAAAAAAAGGTGGAAAAACATGATGCTTGCACAGAGAAGTGTGACTTTGTCCTTTACTGTGGCATAGCTAGAAATAAATGAACATACATTTTCTTTTGACCTTCATCTCATGGTTTTGCAGTAGTTTCAACTTTAATGTTTTTTCTTTTTTTTTATGTGAGACTAAATTTGATGTATATGCTTCATATGCATATACCTATTCTAGTAATAGGCACTTAATTGCATTTGTTGTGTCCATTTGTGTAAAGTATATTGAGGGAAAGGAAAAACCCAGTGACAGGACGTCATGGTGTCTGCAGTTAAAACACATGGGTCATTCCTAATTTGGTCTAGCTCTACCAACAAGCCGTGTCACAGCATGTGTTTTGTATTGGCAGCATTCAACAGAAAAAATACTTGAGAAATTGCCTATATCAGTCATCCTTCCATTTTCCTTCTGCATTTTCTTCCCTGGGCTGCTCCTGTGACAGAAATTAAGGCAGCCCACCTGTAAAATCAAATCAAAAGCCCACCCCTGCTGGTGGGGAGTGTATAAGCAACTGGGAGGGAAAAGAGTGGAAAAAAGCTTGAAGGCATTAAGACACCATTTGTTTTCATAGGAGTTCAAGTTGTGGCAGGGGAGGGGAGACCTAGGATAAAAACCTAACATTCTCTCTAAGGCAAGGGGTATGAATTTTACCTTAATATCTGAGCGATATACTGCTATCCTTTCAAGCCAGAATGCTTCCTTCTAGTTGAAAGAGATACTTTTCATCTCCGTAGCCTACTTTTTCAAGAAGTGATGTTGGCTAACATGCTCCTCCTACAGACATTATTTCTGAGGCAGTATCAAGCAGAGAAAAATGCAGAAACTGGAAATGACAGTTAAGGGGGCTCAATGTTGTTAATTGATAGGTTGTGATGAATGAAGTAGACGAAGAAGAGATAGGAAAGAAAATGTTATTACAGAAGTAGAGGAAGTTGTGTAGTTAGGGAAGTGAAAATCTATTTAAAAACTTTCAAAATAACCTGTAAAATAATATATTAATAATAAATTTAAATAGCATAATGTGGTTATGATGTTTCCTAGTGAAGTCTGAACCAAAAAAAAATATTGGAATTTCTAATTTATTTCTGCCCAGAAAGCAGGTAGACTGTCCACTTGCCCTAAGATAAAAGAATGAAGACTTTTTTTCCTGTATTTTTAAGTGTTAATTTTATGTTTATCAAGGGGTATTGCAGTGTTGCCTTATGTGCTAATCTCTGTACAGTCTTTTTCTATAATTACTAGTAAAGTGTTTTTCCTTATTGAAATATAAATAATTGTTCACTTAATTCAGGTGGCTTTTATAGACTTTTGTATGCTGCAATGTAGTGCACAATGAAGCAAGACATATGACATATGCCTGCTTTCAATGCATTAAATTACATTGGAGTTCAGATGACTCGGTTAAATTATTGAAGCTACTTCTTTTATATGAGATGGAGTTAAAACTAGGGATCATTTATAACAGCTCCAAGAACACCTCTCTTATAAGTGTTTGTATTATATATCCTTCAAAATATCTTATTATTTTAAAAAATACATTTCAAAGAAAAATCTTAGAAGGAAAAACAAGCTCTTTAGTATAAATAACATGTATGCATGTGTATGCGTGTTCATTTCATTATGCATTTAAAAGCAGTACCAATTCCATTCCTTTGGTGAACACTATGAGACCGCTGCTCATTCAGCTGCAGTAAAAGTAAAATCTCCTCCATAATACAATTTTTTTTCACTGAAATGAAGTTTAATTTTTTTTTTCAATGGGCAGACATCTCCATCTAATAAAAATATCTTATTGTGTAAAACAAGAGTGTTCACCGAAACAAAAATTAGTATCAATTTGAGAGATTATCTTATATCTGCTTATGGCTATTTTCTTGGGGAACCCTATTCAAACTGAGGAATGTATTCTAGGCCAGATATTTTACTCATTTCTGAATGTATATGTTACTCTGTTTTTTATGTAGATAACATTTTGTGCAGTTTTAAAGCAGTAATGAAATGCTTGTTGCTAAATCAACACATACTTTAAGTTAAATCCTAGTTACCTCCGTCTCTGTGCCTGGGACTTAATAGATACTGTTGCAGCCAATATTCTGCATTGCAGCTAAAGTACATCTGTGTTTGACCATCTAAATAGGGCTGATATATGAAAGCTGACAGATGAAAGTTTTGCTTGGTCATTTGACTACTGTCTTAATCTCAGTGCTTGGAAACTTTATTTTAATAAGTTACTTTAATGAAATTTAAGTGATAGAATTTATTTAAAACTTGCTGGTTCCTCATGGATTTCTCAGTTCTAACACTTTCACAGCTGCGCATATAAAATCTTTCTTTTTATAGGCAAAACTTGATTAACTCCAAATGGGACAAAGTAAGTTACTTTTCAGGTTGGATACGCTGAAATGGATGCCAGACGAATTCCAGTGCCAGTTACTTGTCTACTTTTTTTTTTAGTGCACTATAATTTGGAGAAGCAATTATACTCTCTCTTTTACTTCAGATTAAACCCCCTATCTCCAGGGCTGTTTTTCCCCATCATCCAACAATGCTTTTAGATGTTATCACTCTGTTCTCCAAAAACTTTGACCTAATTGCTTAGCTGTTTGTTTGTATTGCTAAGACAATTTATCTCTGGTCTCTGGGTCAAAATGAATGTATCAGACCATTACAGTACAGAAAGCTTAGTATGTGGGCACTGAAGCTTACAGTCATTGCACGCTATATTGAGTTCTGTTCCTCTCATTTCACATGGCTGTTCTGCTTCTAGCATGCTGTAATGGCATTTTTCATAAGTTACTGATACTTATCTCCTCTGGTTTGCATTAGTTAGGCTGCCTACACCCAAGGACTAGCAAGAATAGATAATCTTGATGGCCTTTTGTATTTAGTCAGCTGTCTACCATATACGTGGTGCTCATTAGTATTAAAATATGTTTGGAAACAAAGCTCAAAGAGCTAACAAAGCTGTTCTTATGCTGACTTCTCTTACTTCAGCACTTGCTACTGAAGGAACCCGCTCCAGTGAGTTCTTTGACTTATCCCTGCAGTAATGCAAATCCAATAATAGAATGTAATTGGTATTTGTTTTCTTGGACACATCTTTCCGAGAGGTTTCCACATGTTCCTGTGCTTACTTAGCTATCTTATTATAAAATATATATTTATATTTCTGAACTGAAACGTGTGGAACTTGCAGGATTCACCAGGCATTTCAGATAAACAAACCATGTACTCTTCCTGTATTTAGTTATTTTCTTACTCTTGCTAGGCTGTGGCTGCAGTAAATTTTAGAGTTCTTCATCTCAGAATTTCAGTATTTGTGGAAGCTCACATGCTTTCTCATCTTGACAAATAATTAAGGGATTTTCTAATGTAGGAACAGTTTGAATTTGATTTGTTTATATAATCTTTTATGTCTAACTTCGAGTGAAAGGCTTCTGTTAATCTCATGCTATCCACCTGCCAAGCTCTGATTAAAGTTTAATTTAGAAAATGAGCCTATTAGTGTTAAGTTTAAACAAGCACTGGGTGAGGAGAGCTTGCTAGCCAAGGAACGGCTATGGTACCTTGAGGGTTTTGACTGCAAGCCCTTCGATTGGCCCCTCTTGCACGGAAACCCAAGGTCATGTCTAAACAAAATAAGGTACAGGTTATTAAGCTAGTTATCTGTGCTGCTGTCAGTGAGGGAGAATTGCTTTGTGACATGAACTTCTGTGTCTCAGCAGCAGGAATGAGCTGAGCTTGTGCTCTCATTTCTCCCTTCTCCCCCAGCAACACTGAACGCACAGGAATAATGGCTATTTGGGAGGATGGGGTATCAGTTAGGTGCGGTGTTAGGTGGTCCGTGAAGGTTCTGTCAATTGTGGTAGAGAGGTGAACAGGAACTCATGCCTTAAAAGAGAATCGATGCAGGGGAAAAAAAAAAGTGGCGTTCTGGATTAAAGGGACCCTCACTCTTCCCCAGAGATTCCTTGCACATCTTGCTGACCACTTCAGAACTTTCTCTGGCTCCTCTCAGCTCCCTTTGTATCCATAACCACGTCAACATCTCATTAATCCCTCTGGCTTCTCTTCTTCATTGTGGAGTGGGAGTAGTGTGAATGTGTATGTCTGGGGAAAGCCCTGGACAACAAAATTTGGTTTTGCTCACTCTGCTGAGAAGAAATCTTGATTGAGCGCTGACTTCTATTTAAATGATCAAGCATTTGAGTTTGGTCTCTCTAGCTAGTCACGAGTCTGAGTTTATGCATCCTCAGAGGGCCCTGAACTTTTCCTAGGAAGAATGTCTTGCATTCAAGAAGAACAGGGAAAAAAAGCCTTTATCTTTCATTATCAACACATCACTTCAGCAGCATTGCTGCTGTGCAGATATGATCGATAACCTAGGATGTGGTGGGGTATCCCCATTTCCTTCAAATTTTCTCATTTGCTACAATGAACAGTCAGCCCTGTTTGATTAAACATAGATTTAGAAGCATAATCATGTAGGTAGCTATTGGATTTCTGTGAAGCAGAGTCTATGACTCTGTTTTACAGGGGTCTCTCTTTTCTATGATATTATGTTACACCTTTTTAGATTTCATTTGTTGTTTGTTTACCTAGTTGTGAAAGCTCTTAACAAACCTGTATGCTTGAACCCCTGCGTATTTACTTGGAGTCTAAATTTAATTTTATCACTCATGCATAGTATTAAAACCTGAAAATTAAGTCAGAATTATCCTCCTGCTTACTTTACAGCAAGTCTGTGTGTGTGATGAGTAAACACACTGTGGGTGGCCTAGGGTAAAATAAAATTTAAGTGCTTGTTTGCAAGGGCAGCTTTCTTCACCTTCAACAGAGAAACACCTAGCCATGGTTTAGCAGATTTTATTAGTTGGTTTATTTGACATGAGAAACAAATAGCCCAACAGATGAATGTAAAACTTTTAAAAATTATTTTGGTATTTTCATAGGCATGTTGTAAAATCCTGAGTCCTCTAATGCTCGAAATGTGAGTCTTATTCTTGATGTTTGGATTAAAGACTTTGCCACTGCCTATATCTCAGACCTCTGTAACTAAACTGGAAATAACAAAACCAAAATATATGACCTTACCTTACCTGTTCAGTCTTTATCTCAGATAAGCATTACACAGTAAAATTATAGCAGTTGAGAAGAAAAACTTCCTCATAATATCACAAAGTTGTCCTCTTTTTGAATTGTGTCACTTGAGCACCAGTGATGAATATTTCTAAAACCTCTGATTTCAGCGGAGGAATTGTGATGCTTTAATGCATGAGCTAATGACGAACTGGACCTGTGACCAAGGTTATTTAATCTTATCTTTGCCTGTTTCTTGTTCAGTACGTGCTTATCTCTTTCACAAACAGAAGAGGCATGAGCTCACTATAGAATATGCTATTCAAGACAGCACCATTCCCCTCGCTACTTCTTGTCTGAGGTGACTTTTTCTTCCAGCACTGTCTAAGCAAGGTTAATATAAGTATCAAAGTTTGATGATGGTTATACTTCTCCCTGGGTAAGAGGTTTCTGCTTCTTCATTGGTTTCGGTATCCTTGTTTGAGAACAAAGAAATGGCATAGAATTGTCTGACAATTCAAGTGGGTGACTTCACTTTTATTTCAGAAATATTCTTTGTAGTAGTAGCCACAGTCTCCTTATCTACTTCAGTTTATTGGGAAGTAGGAAAATGAAGGTAGCAATTTAAGTTCAAGGTCTTTTGGTTTACACTGTTAGTTCTCATTTAAGTTCTTTTATGTAAACATAGCTGAACTGTCATGGACTAGCAACCAGCTGTGTTCTGGCAGGTGAAATCTGTAGTCATGCTGCCAAAGCCAGCAATGAAAGTCTATGGAGTCAGAAATCTGAGGAACGCCATGACATGGAATATTAGATTGACTCATTCTCAGAGTGCAATGGAGTAACTTTTCCACGCAGGCTCTGGACCCAAATTTTTAAATGGGCTGGAAACCACGGTGTTTACACATAAGTTTGTGCTGAGTCACTGTGAACTACAGTCCATGAGCTATCTGGCTGCAGTGACTATGTAGGCAGGCTCTGAGAGTCACGCCTGATGACTTTAAAGAGGACTCATTGTGCAAATGGATTGGAACTATTGCACAGCAACCTGTGGGAAGACACCTTTTGTACAAATACAATTCACAAAGTACAAATCACAAATGGGAAACAGATTTTTGGGTCATGTAGTTTGTCCTTTGATATTATTGGAGTATATAAATTTTGTAATCCTCAGTGATATTGAGTATAAGACTTCTCTGTCAAGGAGATATTCTGATAATCAGCTTTAACCTTCCCTGTCTTTAAATCCTTCTGTTAGTTTTGAATAACAAACTAG
Organism: Tetrax tetrax; assembly: GCA_009806455.1. Classification (NCBI taxonomy): domain Eukaryota; kingdom Metazoa; phylum Chordata; class Aves; order Otidiformes; family Otididae; genus Tetrax; species Tetrax tetrax. The sequence goes on along the minus strand of WHYT01015550.1, from coordinate 191,122 downwards.
CAAACCTTGTCTTCATTTCCTTCAAATGATTACGGACATATAAACGCAGTGCTTGATCACTTACTTACATGTTTGTTGTAATGTTCTGTCAACTTGCATTTTCTTCAGACCTCCTTTTTTTTTTTCTTCTTTTGCACATGCCATTTTGCATAATATCTGTGGAGCAAAGCAAAGTGGAATTTCTGTCTTTAACAGCAAAGGACGGTAAAAAAATTTCTGGTATTGATGATAGATATAGGACCCTTAGCATTTTATTTTTTAACTTTAATCACATGACTTTTCTTATGTTCCTTGATGGCAATAATCTGCAGAAATGTTTGACATATAAAGCAAGGTTAAATTTTGGCTAAAGGAATTATTATTTTGGGCCAAGAAGAAAAGAAGAAAACTCTAGTGTAAGAAAGTGTTATAAAAAATAGTTTTTCTACTTCTCTTGACTTTGACCTACAAATGGAAAACTTTCAAACACTGATATTTTAAGAAGCTTTGATGGGCTGGGAGTTACAACACTAGATGACTGTGGGTATACCCAGACTTGTACCTATATACAGTAAAATATTTTATGATTATAAAGACAAGAAATGAACATTATCTTAAGGAAGGTTCTTGTTTATGTCTGCCTGTTCTTAGTCAGTAGCACGTATTTAAAGCACTATCTCTCTGGCATGAAAAAGCTTTTATTGTCTAACTGCTACAGGGAATGATGTTTTCCAAAAGCACAATTGTCGAAAGTATGCATGTAATGTTGTGCTGTAAGTATTTTTAGGGGGAGTAGTAAATGATGCTGGCAATGTGTTTTCTTTGGGGGAAAAACGCTTTAATGCATTGGCAAAAATTCAAGTGAATGACATAGAACTTTATTGTTGATTTGCCAACAAAAATTGAACCTGAACTTTGTGAACTAGAGGAACATACGGCCACCTGACTGAAAATTTGAGTCTGCTTGTACTTGTGTTTTTTCCTTTTCCTATACCAAGAACTGCCCTGTAGACATCCCGTATCTTTGCTAGTTCTTTAGGTTCCATAAAGAAAAAAAATAAGCTAATTAGTGAGATTCTCAGCTATACTATGTAGTTACCTTAGCTGTGCTAAAGGCGGAATGTCAATTCTTACAATTTATAACAGTGGTTAATGTTTCTGCTCTACTCATGTCCAACCTTACTATGCTCATTTAGACAAGCCCTATCGTACAATCACGTCAAAGACTTTAAAAAGTACAATAATTGCTATTGCACTTGTAAAAGAGTAGCATACTTTCTGATCTTCATTTAGAATACTACTGAACTTGATTATTCCAAGGTTGGGAAGTTCAATCTCCACTTCATTTTACTAATTCATGAAAGTAGAGAATATGTACCTCAGAACTGCAATGAGATTGCTGCAAGCTCCCAGATTCCTGCAAAATTCTCTGAGGTTTTCAGATGAAAAATGACACATTAAAAAAATCACTAGGTAATACTCCTGAGAAAATGCAAACAAGCACTTTTTTTTACCAATCATATAGAAATGGCTATTTATCTGTGTGAAGATGAATTGTTTCAGTTGCAAAGGAAGACTGATAATGTAAACTACTCTATCCTTTGGAGCAGCAATTTAACTGTTCCTCTGGAATTTTTTAATTAACAATAATTACTGTTGAAATAAAACACAGGCCAGTGTAGATTCCACATAATTTTAATATTGCTACTTTATTTTTTAGAAATGAATTAAGAAACATGATGCAAGAAGACTAAAATGGGAATAGAGAAGGGAAGTAAAATGACCTGTTAAAAATCAGCTGTTCAGTAGCTGGTAACAAAAATGTTTTTAAGTAAATTCTGTTAAGTCTCATTAAACAAGAGGAGCAGGCAGTGCAATTACAGGTGAATTATAGTAGAGATATATGAAAGGTAGGACAGCTTGGACAAAGAAAACTAAAATGCCGTGGGTGTGCTTATATTTGTTAGGGGCTTTTGGTGGTTTTGTTTTTAGTTTTTGAGCTCACAGAGGTTTCTTACAGAACTCACATGAGAAGGATGAATTAGAAGCAGTTTTTCCTCTTTCCTTTTTTCATGGAATCATAGAATACTTTGGGTTGGAAGGAACCATTAAAAGTCATGTAGTCCAACCCCCCCTGCAAGGAGCAGGGACATCTCCAACCAAATCAGGTTGCTCAGAGACTCATCCAACCTGGTCTTGAATGTTTCCAGGGATGGGTAACCACCTCTTTGGGCAACCTGTTTCAGTGTTCCACCACCCTCATTGTAAAAAATTTCTTCCTTATGCCCAGTCTGAATCTACCTCCTCCTATTTTGAAACCATTACCCCTAGTCTTATCACAAGAGTCTCTGCTAAAGAGTTTCTCACTGTCTTTCTTACAAGCCCCCTTTAGGTACTGGAAGACCGCTATAAGGTCTCCCTGGAGCCTTCTCTTCTCCAGGATGACCAGCCCCAACTCTCTCAGCCTGTCCTCATACGAAAGGTGCTCCAGCCCTCTGATCGTCTTTATGGTCCTCCTCTGGATTCCCTCCAACAGGTCCATGTCCTTCTTATGTTGGGAGCTGGACACAGTACTCCAGGTGGGGTCTCACCAGAGCAGAGTAGAGGGGGAGAATCACCTCCCTCGACCTGCTGGCCAGGCCTCTGTTGATGCAGCCCAGGATGCGGCTGGGCTTCTGGGCTGCAAGTGCACGTTGCTAGCTCATGTTGAGCTTCTCGTCCACCAGCACTCCCAAGTCCTTCTCCTCAGGGCTGCTCTCCCTCCATTCTCCTCCCAGCCTGTATTTGTGCCTGGGATTGCCATGACCCATGTGCAGGACCTTGCACTTGGCCCGGTTGAACTCCATGACGAGTGTCCTCCAAAAAGGTGTATCCAGCTCTTCCCTCTGTACTCCTGCCTCTCTGCTTCCACTTTTTCTCTTTTCTTAGCACTAGATATTATACAGGTCACTTATCTGGTTAAATATCCGCAAAAGTCTCAGCAGTATGGGCTGAGAATATAAAGGAGAAAAGAAATCCTTCATTAGCTCGGGACAATTCCTTACTTTGAGAATGTAATTAAGACAGAATTTGCTCCGTGTGAACTTGTAAGGTTTACAAAGCCACTCTTCTTAACTTCAGCTTTTAAAAATATTGGCCCTCTTCTTTCACTTTACTTTTATGGGCACATTAATGGTATGGTCAACCTTTTATTTGTCTATATCTGTAGCTGAACCAGGTCAGAATACACTGATTAATGGATTATACTGTGATGACCTACAGAAGTATGTGAAATTCAGGCTGATATATTTTCCTGATCCTTATTTACAAAGTTCTGTTCAAGGACGGTAACATGAAAATAAGTGGTTGGATTTGAAGTATGTACACCAAAGCATCTTGTTGTATTTTCACTTAAATGTCAGCAGATGTTTAAGTACTGTGCATGCTTTAAGAGAAATAACTTTTTATCTGCTGAGGGTGTGGGAGACAAAGAAGCCACTAAATAATACATTTAGCTACAGCATCCCACGTCAGATTTATCTGCATTCAAGAATGATTAGACCATTTTATAAATTCACAAACTAGGGTATCTTATAGAGAAAAATCCAGAATAAAAGTTGTAGTTTAGAAAGTTAAATCAGACATTTGGTCAAAATGGAAACACTATTCAAAAGAGAGAGTGAACAAATAGGGATGTGCTGGGATTGACTAGATGAGGAGCCTAGACTAAGGGACAGTACGTATGCAGGAGCAGGGCAAGGGGTTAGGAAGAAGACCCATTCAACAATGCACTGAGTGACAAGGAGTAGTCTGCATATTTGTGAGACTTAAAATATCCCTCTTTCCTCTCATCCCTTCTTTTTAAGCAGCATTAGGAGAGAGGCTGTTTTCTAAGGCAATTTCAAGGTACTTCAGTCCTACCTCAGAAAGTATTAACTTTCTTCTTGATTTCCTGTTTACTTTCTACACAGCTTTAAGGTGGAGTTTTGCTTTGCCACAGGTTTGTTTTTTGTTTTGTTTTGTTTTGTTTTGTTTTTTAATCTTAAAAGGTCTAGGCAGTTCCACAGCCCACTTGGACTTGCCACCTGGCCCTATTAATACTTTCTTTGTGCCATCTGCTTCCCATGATGATAGAGGCTGCAATATAACAAGCGTTCATTTTTAGGATGCTGGTGATTTCAGAACTGGAAGAAGCAACTGTTACTCTTGCATACACAGGTATTTTTAAAGGTCCAGTTGAATTAAAAACTGTTATTTTCCTCCTGTAACTCCCTGCTATACCTCACCAATAGTAAATTCTCCAGTGCCACCTATGGCGCTCTCTAGAATGAAAGAGAGGATTTGGATTTTTTAATGACATCGTGTTGCATTGGTCATGACCAGTGCAACAGAGGAAAATCCTCTGTTTCTTCTGGCAACAGAGGAAAATCATGCATGTTTACTGATTGTATCATGCACTTCCCATATCTACAGATAGATGCTGGCATGGAGGCATGTCACTGAGTAGTGTCAGGCTTTGTTATTTTTGCCTCTAATTATAATCTACTTGCATGTATGTGCATAGATACATTTTTAATTTTGAAAACTGAATACAATGCTAGTATTGGAGAGTTGTGTTTCCTGTGTTATGACTGTGGTAGAACTGTCTGGTTTTGTTCCACATCCTACACTGTGAATCGGTACCTATACCTCCTTGGTAGAGCTTCTAAAAATGTTCTCCAGCTAAAATATAGGTACATGCTGAAAAATGACAGGAAGATAGCCTCACATTAAGTTCAGGAGCTTGCAGATCAGGTATGAGTGTTTTGAAAGAAAACTTCCAAGTATCAGCCTTTCTAACTTACTTCAGCTTTTAGAAGTAAAAATGAGTGATTCCTTGTTTCAGTAGCTGTTTAAGAACTTTGCAGAATAAGTTTGTAGATCATTCTTACAAATGATTCATAAGGGAAAAGTCAGTAAGATCATATTTTGCCTAGTTAAATTCAGTGATGCAACAGCAAATCCTTTCTAAACCCAAAGCAGATATGTCTGAACACATGAAATGGGAAATTGCATATTTTTGTGTGTCTTTTTAAACAAGTACACTTTAAATGTACTTGCCGTGTAAATGCAGTTGACTTAGGTATGGTGATAAAATTACGTATTTTTCAACATTTTGGTACTGCTGTCTCTACAAGGTAACACTTTGTTTTTCCTTTTCCTCTGCTATTCATTTTGAATTTGAAATACAAGATGGCTTACAGCTGAACAACCACAACAGCTCCAACTCAGTGAAGCTGTAGTCACTGCATCTCCACTGTATTCATGCTCAATGAAACATCTGAAAAAGTTGCTGCTTCATATATTGTAACTTATAACACAGGACAGAGCAATCATGTTACTGGGAGATGGCAGGAAGAACAAGCTATTCCTTCTCAAGGAGAAGCACACGTTCACTTCAAGGTTAGGTTTGGAACATTTTGAAAAGCACATTGTGGCCGCAGTTAGAATAACTGTGCTAGGAGTGGTTGTGAGAGGCTGGAGTTCATGAACTTAAACGCTTCCAGCTCAGTCAGTGTAAAAAGCCTGGAATGTGGTGATATCATGGGCAGTTTTGCCAAGTCACTTACAGAAGTAACTTTTTGCTGTTTGATGAATATTGTTTTCAGAAATCCTTTCATACTTTGTGACATTGCCTTTAGATGTATTCAGCACAGAGAGCTCTCAAGATTTCATTTGCAGAATGTGCAAATGCTGCCACACCAGTGAACTTTCCTAATGTCTGAGCTGCTTGATTTGCTGTAGTCATTGCCTTTGACCTTCAGTCTGAATTTTTTTAAAGATCTGGAAACAGAGGAAAACCAAATAAATATGACAACTGCCAATACTATCGTAATTGCAGTAATGGACTTCTAAATTTCCTTCTTTTTTAAAATATCACCTTTTAATGATACCTAAAGACGTACTTCTTACCTATGGATCGTTTTGGTGCTACGCAATCTGTTAGAGCTTATCTGCTTTTTTTTTTTCGGCAAGTGACTGTGTATGTCACAGTCACTAATCTTGTTAAATTTTGAAAAAGAAAATTAGACTGTCATTTAAAATGTAGCACAATTTTTTTTTTTCGCTGATACATCTTTCTACTGCATACCTCAAATATTTTTAAAAATCTATAGGGTTTTTTTGTTTTTGGTTTGTTTTTTTTTTAATATATATTTTCAGTCACGCTGATGCTTCATTTGTCTTTTACAGCAAACTAGCCAACAACTGTGATCTGGATCACATTGTGAGGTAACTTGAAACCAGAAGTCTGTGTACTGCCAGCGGTGCTTCAGTAGAACCATAAAGGTCAGGGTAGCTACCTGCCCAAGCGTCCTCATCTTCCTCAGCTGAGTTTGCAGGCCCTGTAGAGGTTTATTCTGCCTGCACCACTGTGTCCACCCTAAGGAAATGCAAAGGATTCTTGGGATGAGCAGTTAGGATGGAATAGACAAAACTAGGATAAAAGGTCAGTTGCCTGATACTCTGGGGCTGAGTTTCTGGTACCATTACTCATCTTGTCTCTCTGTACATCTCAGTCACGCTCCAATGACTCATACTAGCATACATAAACCATCAGAAGATATTAATAGTTCTTTGTTCTTTTTACTTGAACCACCACATTTTCTTTGAGATGTGGTAGAAGAATACAACCTTTCCTGGTGCACGCAGTGTATATTTTATTTTGAATGTATGTTTTTCAGGCTAAAGTCTGAGCTTGGTTTTTCAAGAACCTAACTTTTCAGGGCATTTGCATGTAGAGAAAACAGCTTGAAATGCTCATTGTTAATCATGCCAGGTGCTCTTAGACTTCTGAAAAGCTGAGGTTTTTTTATAACTAGTGTGAGTTCTTCTGAAAATCTGTCTTGGATGCAGTTGCTGCATAAGTATATAACCCAATAATTAACATCTTATTTTTATGGTTAGAATTATATGGTTGAAATTAATGAAATGCAATGCTGACCTGAACTTTTCCTCTGGACACATACTAATTTAGTGCAAAAACTTCCCTCTGCCCAGAAGTAGGTACACCCATCGCACTTCATAGAATAAACCACAGACATCAAAATGCTGCTCATGGGGCCGTGTTCACAGGTAGCTAGTCAAGTATGTCTTACACAAATTGGAGAAAGAAGTATTGGAGATGATAGAAATAAATATTCCTGCAAGATTTTCAGACTAGCTCAGACAAAATGTCTTTTACTGTATGAGACTGATTATTGGTTGTAATGATATTTTAAATTTAGTGACTATTTTTACTGGGTTAGAATTTTTCAAAGTAGGAAAAAAAACCTTTTAAGCACAAATACTGCAGCCTGATAGAACCCGTGTATTTCATAGTTGTCTTTCATTAAAAGAAATGGCAAAGCACTTGGGAAAAAAGCTCCCACTTGCAAATAAATTACTGAGTACTAGCTTGGATGCCAGGACAGGTTTTGTTTTATTTTGTTTTTTTCATTTGCCACAGATGTTGTTAAATTTTAGCCAACTTGGAATTTTATGGACAGCAAAAAGCTTTCTTTTTTTCTTTTTCTAACATGGTACTAGTTAAATCAACACTGGCAAAGATAAAGCAAAACATTGACACACAAGCTTGGAATGAATATATTCAGTCCCTTCTCGTGCAAAACCCAGCAGAAACCCCAACAGAGTTATTTTTAGCTTTTGTTTTCTCCCAGGATAGATAAATGGAATCAGCTGTGACAGAGACATGATTCACCAGCATGAAAAAGAGGCTGATAAAATCCAGAACAAACAAACAAAAGCAGAAAAGGGTTTCATGGAAAAAAAGGAGAAATGGGTTTACTTTTAGTTTGAGTCCATAGGTTTTGCAGAGGGTAGGATTCCTCTTTCTCCCACCTCTGCCCTGAAAGTTGTACAACTTTTAGACTAATAAGCAATAGGCAGGAGCAAGCTCTGTTTATGCTAGTAGAAGTCTGAAATGTACCAGAACCCTTATTATTTCTTTCTCTTAGCCTTCGCAAATATAAATTAAGGCACAGCAGGTTTTCAAAGGTATCTGTCAATGATTTAATATTTTTTTAATGTGGTTGCAGAAAATTGTTTCCTTCTTTGCATCAGCAAGCAAAATGTTACAGTTTGGGTATCTTTCCAATAACAAAAACTTATGTTTCTTATAAGGCAGAAAGGACATTGGTCTGGTGACCAGTCGTTACATAATTCATTTTTTTCTGTAGCTTAAAGATATGCGGCTCTGATACATTTTGAGTTTAGTACAGATGGTTGGTATTAAAAACAGAAATATTGCATGAGTCTTGAACCAGAAGCTATTAGACAATAATATGCAGTGTTAACTTCTCTTTAAAGTACAAGTCCCTCCAGCTCCCATATTTCACCAGACACTACTGGTTTCTGTTTACTGTAGTTCAATATGTAAACTCAAATTGATGCTTTGTTTTGAACTTCAAGTGTGTGCATATTTCTTATTCATTCTTTTTTTTTTTTTCTATGGATAGGATTTTTTTCTTGTGTTAGGGTATGACGAATTTCAAGTGAACTCAAGCACATTATGCTGTTTGCATGCAACTTTGCGGAATCTGTTGGTGTCTGAAGATTTGTAAAGCTTTCATGGCAAAATTGTGTTTAAGTTAATTCTGAATCTGCTGTCTTTGTGTGAAAGCATAGTGTTCCCAGACAAGTTTCCTATGTTAGGTTTTGCAGTTTTGTGTTGCTGTGAGAAAAATCCCTCTTCCTTTTTCCTCTCTGTTTTTTTTTTTTTCTCTTTTCCCTCTGTTTTTCTTACTTGAAAGTAGCAATATGGAATTAGTGCTGGTGCCTGGTTTGATAAAGCCTAGCCTTCTGCGGACAGGAGTTTCACAGGAAAGACATTTTGAGTATTTCTCTGAAGGAGAGGCTACAATGCTTTATCAGCTGGGGGAACAGAAGAGATTTCTGCAGACAATGCAGAGGGGTGCTGAGCTTATGTGCAGAGAAAGCAATTTGACTCTGTAGACCCACAATGTTAACAAATAATTCTGGGCATGACTTCCTTGCATTTTCTACAGAAAGAGTAGAGTGAACTTCCCAGCAAAAATAGTAACTGGCTACCGGTCTATTGAAAAAGCAGGGAGCCAAACAATAGGTGAAGTAAATTATGCTCTGTATTTAGTGATCATAGAAACTATAGTCATTTGAAGGCTTTAGAATAAGGAGCGTTCCTATCAAAAGAGAATCTTCCTCCCTAAAGACTACATTGTTAGAATTTGAACGTGTTTTCCTGACAGACTTTACGTAGTGACTCTAGGCCTCATTATGTACTGTAAAACTGTCAGTGCTGTTGTGCTTCCCAAATGTTAGGCACTGGTTTAATGGGTGCTTACCTGTACACATGTTTCAGGAGTCTGTGGGTGGTAAGTGCAGCATCTGCAGTTTTATGTTGGTTGATCCTTGTAATAAATGCACGGCTTATTTTCCCTTGAGTACGTGTCACTCAAGTTAACTGTGACTTTATAAGCAAAAAAAAAAAGGAACAAAATATGGACTTTCTTCTGGGAATCAGAATACTACAGGAGTGTTGTGTGCAGAATATCTATTTCTGATTTCTTGCTAGTGGCAAATAGTTTCCACTTTCCGTGGTGGAAACTAGGGAAGTTTCTTCTATGCATTCATTTTACCTCTTCAAATTCTCTGATATTGAGAATTTTCTCTTTCAAGCTCATGTGAATTTTGGAAAAAGCTATATTAGTCCAGAAGCTTGAGAATTTTCACGGTGAAGCTCCGTGTTCAGCGAGTGTAGGTAGGGAAAAGAGAGGTAACCAGGATGGTGTGTCTGTCTTAGCCAGGGTGCAAGCATAGTCTTCCTTATGTCATAAAACTGGGTGTCCTAAATGTGAGTAATCTACTGATCTTTTATCCTCTCTCAGTATTGGTAGGGTTTACATACTATAAAGTAGGAAAAAATTGAATAAATTTTTTTAGAGGCAGATTGGTGAAAGAAAGTCAGAGCTCAGTTAATGCAGTAAATTAACTGACATTATGATTTCAAATGTATTTGTTATTCTTGCAGTATGAGAGTCTTGATTTCTTATAAACTATTTTGTCTTTTCTTTATTCATTACTTCATGTCTTAAATGTGATTTGAGGGGTCTTTCTTCTGCTAGTTGGAGCTGTAGAGTGTTAACAACTGATACTTGACAGAGACTTGAGTTCATGCTTACTGCTGTGGCTGGAGGATATTGTCTTCTTGGGAGCATTCCTGTGAGAGAACAATTTAGTACTGTGGCTATTTCTTCCTCTTTCCTTCCATGCAAGTATCTGTTAAAGATCCCTTGTAATTTTTTTTTCTTTCTTGACCGTGAATTTGGTAGTCTGGTCTATGAAGGCTTTAAAAAATGCATTCTGTGTATCACCAATAGGAGCACGTTAATAGATTATTCAGAGCATGCCTTTTTATTTATGTAGCATTTTTAGTAAGCAAGTATATTTAAGTACTCTGTTAAAAATAGACCGTGAAAGGTCTTCTGTATTACTCAGATGCCATTCTGTGTACAATCAGCCTATGTAATTATCTTCATATCAACTTCGTTAGGTAAAGAAAATTTCTATTGAAGACTTGTAACAAATCCTATTCTAGCCTTTGCTGAGAATCAAGAAAAGTATAGTATAGTACAATGTGTACTCTGCAGGAAGGCTATTTTGAGATTTTCTATGATACACATGTGACTGTATCTTTGGTATGTATCATCTATCTTTTCCTCTTGTATTGATACTTGTTTCTGACATAGTGTGACAGTCTTTCGTTACCTGAAATTCTGACACTTTAAGTTTTGATTTTGTGAGTTGACTTGTAGAAAGTTTTCCTCCTCCCTCTTATTCTTCTTCCCTCTTAAAATAAAATTGTTTTTCAGAATTTAATGCTCATAGGGCAAATAATTGTATTTCATCACAAAATCGTCCTTTTGGTAAACTCTTACAACTTTGATGGGTGTTAAAAATGTCTACATTGCTCTATTTTTTTCCTCCCCATTCCTTGTAACATGATTGTTGCAGTTTATTTAAAATTTATCCCTGAAATATCTTTTTACCAGTAGATGGCTGTACCCCCATGACCAAGAGCCCCTTTGAGAAAAAAAAAAAAAAAAGCTGTTTCATCTATAAATATTCATATTCTGACTTAAAGTCAAAGCTGTAAAAAAGCACACTGAAATCTGTCTTACAATCTAGCCCACTTGGCTTCCATGCTGTCCATGAAATCCTTTTTCAATGAGATGAGCACGTAAAAGTTCTACTCTCACTGCTATTGTAATTCAAAAACATAAAGAAGTCCTACTACAGATTGTCACAGTTCTTGCAAGATAACAAATACCATATGAGTTTCCATTCTCCTCAGCTGAATAAAATGGATCGAGTTTAAGGCAGAACTTTAAGCCGTAAACTAGATCACAAGTTGTTATATAATGGTCCTGGTAATTAAATGCTGAGATTATTCTTTTTTAAAACCATAAATGACAATGATTTGAAAGGTCTATGATAATATTTGTTTAAAAATCTATGAAGGCAATAATACTCAAAGTGTTTTATTTCTCCAGTGATCATACCAGCTAAAATCCCTTGCTGGTAAAAATCTTTCTATTGTGTAGATCACATCTGCTGCCATAAAAAAAAAAAGGAGAGACTTTTCTGAAACAAGAAGAGAAGACAAAATAAACACAGGAAATTGCTGTTTTTTCAAGAAAGCTTTAAAAAGAAGCTGCATTATGTTACTTCAGAAGCTGTGAGTAAAATTAGCAGACTGAATATGTTTGTTTTGGTGACTTTTCACTGCCTTCAGTAATTAGAACAGTTATTGCTCAATAAACTAACTGATTTTTTGAGATACAATTATGTACAAACTGATAAAGAGCCTCTAGCAGAAAAAAAAAATGGATGGAGGAAGGGAAGAGTTTACATTTTCTGTATTTTTCTTGATCGCTGTTCTGAAGTGACAGTAGTAGAGAAGTATGCAAGAAAAACAAGACCCCACTTTTTCTTTCTTTCTTGTTTCTGAAGGCCGTATAGATCAGAATATACGCCTTTGGAGTGAATAATATAGTAAGCCTTCTGTACCTGATAGGTTCATCTGCACACAGTTATAAAATCTGTATATTGATACATGCAGTAGATAATCCAAATGCTCTATACAGACAATTGCATTTAATCTTTAGGAAATGTCTTCACTGGAAAATTAACTTATGATTTCATCTTGGGTCTATTTTTAATGTGCCCTACTTTATGTAGGTAGCAGATGATAACTCTCTTCACCCATCTAAATTTCAATTTGTTTCTCTACTTTCTTATCTGTTATGCTATTTTTCATACAGATATTGCATTTAAAATTCAATAAACACTAAAAGCAATATAGGACATGGTGCTGAGTATTATGTTTTTATAGACCTGAAAAGCTAGCATATAGTGCTGTCAAACTGACTTGGAGCAGTAAAAAGTTCCCATGGCCAAACACAAGCCTGTTTTACTGCCTTGTTTCCTAATGAGGAGTTGGAGAAAAGTCATGCTAATTTTCAATTTGAGAAATATTTCCTCTTCTGGTTAGAGCACAAAAACAGGCTGCTCAGTTCCTGGGTTGTATTCCTGACTTTGACACTGATTTATTGCTTAACCTGAGCTTTCTGTTTACTGAAAGGTGAGGGCAGCATAAGAATAATCTGTAAGGGAAGCAACATCAACTGTCTCTTCTGTACAGTATTTTGAGATCTACTAGTGAAAAAATCAGAGAAGTTGTGCAAAAAAAATCTAATTATTATTTTAGCTCACCTTGCCTAGGAAGAATAATAATATTGTAACCAACTACAAAGAGTGTTCAGGATGGCACTAACACAAAGTTTACAAGCACTGTTCTCATCAAATGGAGAAACTGCTTTTGTATGGTTTTGGTTTTCTTTTTCACCAGTAAAAGTGAATCTCAAAACACTTTTCAGAAGAGACTGCTGATGTTATTTCCATTTTGCAGGTGGAACCTGGTGCACAAAGAGGGGGTGTGTCCTCTATAAAGGTCATCTAGTTCAAGCCCCCTACAATAGGCAGGGATGTGTTCAACTAAATCAGGTTGCTCAGAGCCTCATCCAACCTGGCCTTGAATGTTTCCAGGGAGGGGGCATCTACCACCTCTGTGAGCAACCTGTTCCAGTGTTTCACCACTCTCATCATAAAAAATTTTTTCCTTGTATATAATCTGAATCTACCTCCTTCTATTCTAAAACCATTACCCCTTGTCCTATCACAACAGGCCCTACTAAAATTCTGGCCCCAATGATCTGCACATGATCTTGGTCCTCATTTGTCTTACATCGTCCCAGTAACATTCTTACCAGGTAGGGTCATACCAGCTAATGAAGAGCAATTATTTTCTTTTCACATGGCCCTTCAGACTCCTTAAGTAGTCCTGTGGAAAATTCAAAATTTGTTTATAAAAACAATGGACCAGATTCCCTGAAGATGCTGCGGTGAAGTAGAATACTTGCTTTCACTGTCTACAGCATTCGCTTTTATCCATTTTGTTTTCTTTGGTGAAATCTGCCAATACTCCTATAGATATAAGCAGCACCAAATAAATTCTTCACAGAGAATACTGCTGTAGTGTTATGGTGTCATGGTACCGATCCTCTGCCAAAAATTTGGCCATAGTGCACACAGTTCATCTGCACTGTGGCCCTACCTGTTTTACCTGTTGCTTACCTAGCGTCTCCATGTCAGCAGCAGGGAGGAGGAATGCAGATACAAGGCCAGCAAGACCCTGTCACATCTGGGAAGGTGCTGTACTGGGGACCAGCACAGAGTATGGAAGAGAATACGGTACCAAACTGAGTACCTTTTGCGCTATAGCAATCTCTGAACAGTAAAGCACGCTGGGACCTGTTCTGGTTCTTCAGCAACAGAAAATGTGGTGACAAGTAGGATTAACTGGAAAAAGGTTTACCCCATCTTCAACTTTTCAAAAGTCCTACATGCTTTTTTTCCAAAATTGCAAGAAGGTCTGTGGTACTCGGTCATATTGCAGTGCTTTTTTTCAGGTGGAATTGTGAAAAATTTAATGTCCCTCAGCATAAGCTTCTCCAGAAATGTACAATCCAAATTCAGGATAAAAGTAGCATTATCCACTCAAACCATTAGTGTTGATGAATGCACAATGCCGCCAGCTTTTCAAGACCCAGTGCTGTGTACATATGGTGGAAGAACAGGCACAAATACTATCAGGAATATGTCCTGGATCTATAGTCATGCAGCAGGAGAGAAGTCTTTGTACAGCCTGTAGATTGTGTCTTAAGAAGTGATCTTTGAGATGGAACTCTGATGGATATGCACGCTGGTTGTAGTGCAACACCACAATGTCACGTTTAATCTGTGACCCAGAAAGCTTGATGCAGGTGGTTTTGTGGTGGATGGGCATTGTATTGATTTTGTGGAAGGGAGCCACGAGGAGTCTTATTTATAATACATGAGATGCACTTGGCCTGAACACAGGCCAGTGTTTCATCCGTAATTACTGCAGAGGAGCTGCTTGCTGTTGTCTATTCAGTGGCCCAAAAATCTGTTCCAGATTCTCAACTGGTGTAAATTAATACATCTCTATTAAGTTTGGGAGTGCTGCATTAATTTACACCAGCTGGTCCAGCATGTGAATGAGCGACAGCTTACATCCCTAGCACTCTGTCAGCAGTAGCAGTGGTTGCTGCTGCTTTGTACCTCAGCCTTTGCAGTCAAGTTGCTTCTGCTTTTTTTCTCCTTGCTTTGCTCAGGGAGCAATATTTTAGACATGTATATTCTAAGAGCAATTAATATGAGGATGATAAATATAGAAGAAAATCACAATGGTAAAAAAAAATAATTGAATTTGATCAGAGAGTAGCCGAGTTTCTTTTCATTTCTAGAGAGATAGTCTCTGGTGTAAAATTTGGAAAAGAAATTAACCTTCTTATGTTTTCCATTTCCTTCTAAATGTTAGAGTATAATTGCCAGTACAACTATAATGTCTTAATTGTTTGTAAGTTTTCAGAATAATGTTTGACATAAGTACAACCAATTTTGGAAACGTGTTTTCACATTTTTACAGAAATGGAAAATATTCTGGGAATGTATTACATTTGGCTACCAGAATAAATTATAAAAGGCTGTGGAATTTTTTCTAAGGGTGAATAGTGAGACCAGGAGGCCAAGATCATAATGTTTATGTAGTAAGTCAACTAAAGAAAAAAAGAAACACAAAAGAAGCAGCCGTTTGAGCAAAGACCACCATGCTGAACAAGAAATATCCACACTGGCTGTTCTTTGAAGTCAGACACTTAATGCCTTTTATGTCAGCAGAAATCAAAGGGAAAACTGAAGAACTGAACTAGAAAGGTTAAGTTGCACATTGGTCATGGCATAGTCCAGTATACATTGCAAATGTACAGAAAATGCAGAAAAGTTTTCAAGTGGTTTTTTTTTTGTTTTGTTTTTTTTTTTTTAATGAGACACTTTTGCTGAGGGGCTGCATGAGCAGAGATTCTTAGCACAAGCAGGCTACAACTTAATGCTTCCTTTTTCATTTCCGATTTAATGTCACAGAAACCGATCCCCAGTGCTAAAGTATCAGGAACTATTCATAGGCTAATGTATAACTCTGTGTTAGTAAGGGAGGCACAGATTTTCTTATATCTGTTAGGTGAAAAGCAGTGGAAGACCCAGAGGTAGAGATATGCTCTCCTGAGACGAAGCCATTGTCATTCTCCTACGCTTTAGAGTCGCCAGTACTGTTTGCATTCAACGTACATGCTGATGCAGTTGTTATTCACCCATGTTTTCTGCTTAAAATGCAAGCTTTGTTTTCTTGATGAGGGTAACACAGGATGTTAGTGATGCTACCAGATGCTGTATAGCAAATGACAGAACTCTAAACAGGAAAAGAAAACCAGAGAATTGGATAGTTGAGATTTTAAATTTGCTATTGCACAGCCTATCTACATGTCTTCTAGATAGAATTTTGAAAGCATATATATTTCAGAGAGGGAGGAGAGAAGTACCGTAGTTAGTTTTGCCTGTAAATTAAACTAAGTTGATGAAATTATGAAACAAGTTAAAAATGCAGAATTTTTATCATTTACAATGGGTATAAAAAGACACAGCATTTCACATTTTTAATGATATTTTAATACCATTACTGTCTATCCACTCAGAGAAATTGTGTTTTCCTATGCTTCATTCCTGCATAAAACAGGGCTGGAAATAAAAATTGGTTTCTTTCAGAAATTTATTTACATTATTAATTTGACTGCCTATTTTGTTGGCAATGAAATTTTGTGCTTTAAGTATTCAGTTGTTAAAAAAGAAACATGGCATGCAGCCAGTAAAGGTGTGTAGTTAAAGCTTGCTTTAGTTTTTCTCAAGCTATCATAAACAGTCACTAATGAAGAGAAAGAGAGTATACTTGATAACTGAATAAGGTTTTTACATGCACATACTTATTGACGCACACATGCATTTAGAATTTGATAGTGTTTAAAAACTTAACCAAGCTGTCTCTTGCTTTTGAAAAGAACCTAAACCATACATTTGTGCCAGAATGAAGGTATCAGTTTCAATATTTGTGTTGAATCGGATCCATTTGTTAAATGTCAGCTCAGCAGTTATTGACAAGAGAATCATCACAGGACCCACTTTCCTGGACACAAAGCGTCAGCATGAAAGTATTAAATAACATCTGGCAGTGACCTGCACTTTGTAAACCATATTTTTAAAATCAGCTTAACATATTTTGTCTAAACAAACCAAGAAATTAACATGCAGAGGAAAGAAAACATTCCAGCTGCAGATAAAAATAATTGCTGAAGTACTATCAGGAGACACTGAGTAATTGCAGAAGTGTGATTGAGTGGAGGCAGCAAGTATTTTGTATTTTAACTGTAAAAGAGGATATCAGAAAAGAAAACAGAAGGTCTTTAATATGGTACCATCATTAAAAAAAGGTTTGATTAAGCAAGTATATTGTACACATAGAAGTGCTCTGTTTGTTAGAATGTGTATGGAAGGAACTGAGTATAATTAGACTTATAATAGGAGGTTTTGGCTCTGGTTCTGCCCTGTTTCAAAGCCTCAACTGTTCTTGAATCCTTAATAAGTTAAGGAATCAGTACAGCAGAGGAGAGAGCAGGCAGAATCTGTTGTAGCAGCTTGCCCACACCAGTTTGCCAAAATCTAAATAGCGCTTTTAAAAAGGCTTATTTTTTGCTGATGACATCATTCCTGCCACTGTCAATGTGTGACAAGTCTTGGCTTGCCTAAAAAAGAAGAAAAAAACCTTTCTAAAATTGACACTGCACAGATTTAAAACACATACAGGGTCTACTATAAATGCAAGATATTTATACTTTTTTATCATGCTGTAAGTTTTCATTCAAGGATAGTTTTTTCTCAAGCATTTTGACTTTGTAAATCTTTGAACAATGCATTTTAAACATCTAGTTTGTTCTTTATGATTTTGTTGTGTCTGTCTTAGCTTAGACTTTGGACTGTTTTGATACCAGTGTCCACACTCACCTTTTTTCCATTGTAGTCAATTTTGAGATAACTGAAAATATCTGTATAAAGACAGGAAAGCCACAGGTGCTTCTGGAGATGATCTTAATGCGTGCTTAGTACCATACTAATCTTTTTTTTTCCTTCTGATTTCTTCTAATCTGAAGCTTTATGGAGAAGATGCTTTGTGAGTGCATTTTTGAGCATGCATATTATTTGCCATTTTAAGCATCATCACCAGCTGTGAATTGTACAATGAATAATTAATACTGAATGGCGACCTTGAACCTCATAAAGCTGATTAGTAAGACAGTGCATCTGGGAGAACAACTTTAAGACTGTGCTTGTAAAAGAATATCAAAACAGCTTAACGCAGTAGGGAAAAGCCCCCTGGAGCCCTTTTAAAACCAATTGCCTACAAACACTTCTAAAAAGAACAACTCCACCGTGGAAAAAAAGCATGTATAAAAATCCTATGAAGTTCAGAAAATAAAACAGCCTTTATACTTAATTGTAACAGAGCTATTTGCAGTTAAACACCGCATAACATTATATAGAGGGTATGGTCACCCAGAATAGAGCATATTTGTCATGTTCTAGTTCAGATTGTTATGGCACAGTTGTTTTCTAGTTCACTGGATTCTAAACTCATTCATAAACAGGGACAGTGCATAGCTTCACTGGTACTTCAAAGCAGAAGATATTTGCCCTGGTTCTCTGTTGCAGAAGCTGTTGACAAACTGCTTATAAACTTAGGCATGTTATTATTGCACACTGGCAAAGTTAAGTATGATGGAAATTTCAGAAATGAATAAACTTTTTTTTTTTTTTCAGAAAAAAAAAATAATATGCAGTTTTGAGACCTGGATTTATTTTTTTTTTTTTCATTTTATTTTTACACATTCACTGAATGGGATTCATTGCTGGTAGTTCTAGTGCTGTGGCTGGGAGAGAGGAGTGAGTCCTTTCCTTAAAGTTCAGATTGTCTGAAAGGACTATGTAGTTATAAAATGTTGGAGAAAGGAAGCACTATCTCTTTGAAAAGCAAGAGAAATGTAGTTCAAAGTCTGAGACTAAAAGATATTAAGGATCTTGCCTGAGATTATGAAGGAGCTATGTGACAACAGGACTGAATTTACCCAGAACCGAAGGATTTAGGAATTAGACCAGCTGGGATGGATTGGGCTCCTACGTTACATGACGGAAGAGTGGGAATGTGCAACAACTTGAGTTGACCAGGAGTACATTTGTCCGTGTATGACAAAGCTGGACCGATTTCAGGCAAAACAGTTTTAATCACAAGATCAGTACTTCATCTGAGTATCTGTACTGCGTGAGTGAATGGAGGGAGAATATTGGTTTTACGGTTGAATTTAATCCATAATGGTATTTACGAAAACATGGCATGGTTCAGTTCTGACTTGCAGCAGCTTTAAATCAAGCAACTCTACTCTTAATTTTGTTTTTCTAAACCATGTAATAAGCCCTAAAATATAGACTACATAATTCGTACATTAACGTTGTTTTTCTTTGCAGGCTGTTAAACCTGTTAATATTTAAAAGAATTAAGGCACATCTTTTTGTTAAATGGTTTGATTTAGTTAAAGAACTATACCCCAGTTTTCATTTTATTATTTTTTTTTTATTTAAACATTTTAAAAGATTGTAAACAAACTTACATGAAGAACAAAGTCAACACCTTAAAAAAAAATCTAATTTTTTCCAGTTGAGGTTCACAACACTTTTGGAGATTTTATTCTAACTTTGGATGATTTAAAAATAAAAATCTTGAAAATTTTCAAAGTTTGGAAAAACATCTGCTGCTTAACCTTAGCCTCAAAGTAATCCAGACTGGTTTCTTAGAAAACTGAAAAAAAACCCCTACGCCTTCGGTGCAATGAAAAGTATGCCCAAATTTGGCCTGGATTCGGCAAGTAGTTTGACAGTGATGAGGATTCATTCCGTGGCATCGTTTAGAATTTTTAATATTCATTTATTCATTTTAAAAATAACTACAAAAATAGTTAATCTGAAAATGATTCAAAGTTTAGATTGGGATCAATCTGATCAAAATTATTTTTAAACAATAGTATATAACAAGGTATAGTGTTGCATCACTTTCAGGTAGACTTCCTTATTTTTACTGAATTGCTCTCATTATGGAGATAAAAGCAGGTCATGTTTACTAAAACCATAGGAGTTCTACACTGCAGCTCTAATAAGTCTTAAAAATCTTTTTACAATTTTAAAACATACTGGGTAATTTTGCCAGTGTAAAGAAATTTTCCATGGTTCAATTTAATACATTCACTAATCATATACAACTATATTTTATAAAATAACAATTTGCTGAAATTACTATGGATTATCCACAAACAGATTGAATGCTTTTTGTGTGAGCTTATTTTCTATGAATAGATGGAGATAAAATACTTTTCATCCTAATTTAAATACAAAGCACAAATAATTATGAATCTGTCATCAAATCTAAACTTAATTTTAAAAGATACTTAACTTTTGGACTATTTTAGTTTTCTACTTCCAGGGGAAAGCCATTTAAAATTTTTTTAACAAGTCTCTGAAACACGTGAAGATTCAGCTTACCAGTATGTAAGGATGTAAATACATCCATGTATTTGAATGTGAAGTAAATTAAAGTACATTAAATCATGAATAGAAGAATCTATTTATTTCAATCATGAATAGAAGAATCTATAGAAGGATTCAC
>WHYT01015550.1:110960-159426 GCA_009806455.1 Tetrax tetrax | reverse complement strand
GCTCTCATTATGGAGATAAAAGCAGGTCATGTTTACTAAAACCATAGGAGTTCTACACTGCAGCTCTAATAAGTCTTAAAAATCTTTTTACAATTTTAAAACATACTGGGTAATTTTGCCAGTGTAAAGAAATTTTCCATGGTTCAATTTAATACATTCACTAATCATATACAACTATATTTTATAAAATAACAATTTGCTGAAATTACTATGGATTATCCACAAACAGATTGAATGCTTTTTGTGTGAGCTTATTTTCTATGAATAGATGGAGATAAAATACTTTTCATCCTAATTTAAATACAAAGCACAAATAATTATGAATCTGTCATCAAATCTAAACTTAATTTTAAAAGATACTTAACTTTTGGACTATTTTAGTTTTCTACTTCCAGGGGAAAGCCATTTAAAATTTTTTTAACAAGTCTCTGAAACACGTGAAGATTCAGCTTACCAGTATGTAAGGATGTAAATACATCCATGTATTTGAATGTGAAGTAAATTAAAGTACATTAAATCATGAATAGAAGAATCTATTTATTTCAATCATGAATAGAAGAATCTATAGAAGGATTCACGAGGAATTGTGTCCTCTTAAATAAATTATTTGAGTATCTTTGTAGTATGGAACTAGAAATTACTTTCAGATTTGTGCAAGTTGCGCTTGTACTTTTGTGCCTCACATCTCTGGACAAAATCAGAGCAGTTTTGTAGGACATAATCCTGTTGGCTTTCTGTGACACAAGAGAGGGAGTACAGGATGTTGAAGACTTGCACCTATATGTGTCTTGATCTTAATCTGTGTCCCCAAATCTTAATACATTTTTTTCCTGAATATGGGATAAATAAATTGGTAATAGGTAGGATGAAATCCCTTTGTGCTGTGCCAATTTTGATCTGAAGGCTTGAGAAAGGCTTAGAGGAGATTGGAGGCCTTCTTACCCAACATGGGTAAGTTTCATTCTGCTTCAATGTTAGCTAGCTTAACTGCACACCTCTTTTCATTGTGTTGTTTTTTGGTTTGGGTTCCTCCCCTCCCCCCCTCAAATACTCTACTGTCAGCCAAGAATAACTTGAGACTGAATTCAGGATTGCTATTTAATGCTCTCAAAACATTACAGGAATGTATCTGATGCTTTTTCATTCTAGTTTCTTTTTTTTGTTTCTTTTTTTTTTTTTTTTAAGGCACTTATTAAAACCAAGAAAGCAGCAGCATGCTCATGCTGGAGCTGCACAAAGTTTCTGAACCCAAAACTGAAATGCTGGGCTACAGAGGAGGCTGCCTGGCAACTTCAGGCCTGTTGCCAACCAGAAAGTTCATTGTGTCAATGTAGGCAAGATTAGTTCCATTTGTGTTGCCAAAAATCTTATAAATCTCATAAATCTCAGAGCACTTTAGTTTTCCTGCCCTGAGCGTTCTGCGTATTTATCAGAGCTGTTCATCTCCATTTTCTTATTATTTGACTTATTTTCTGACACATCTTCTTTGCATGTGTGAGAATGGGTAACAATTTTCTTCTGTCATTTAATAGGTGAAAATGTATGTATTTTTGCATACATTTTTACTATTGCTTTTTCTTATGTGCTAAGCAATATTTTATGAGCAGATTTCAGGTGAAGTGAGAGAGAACAGGGATAGCTACTAGGCTAATATCTCAATTCCATCCTGGTACTCAGGCTTACATGATTCCCACAGAAGGCCATAGCATGAGCTGAGAGAGGAGAGTCCTGTTTGAGCACTCGTTGGGCTACAGTGACATGAAAGGATATTAATGGCCTTACAGATCTCATTATTGATATTTATTCTCATGAAGCAGCAGACACAGAGGATTCGCCACATGAACTTTATGAAACTCTGTACCTCTCCTTAGTAAGTTTTTTACGGGTGAATATGGGGAAGCTTTTACATTTAGTCTACAGCCCAGATAGATCCGTGCATGATTTCAAATTCTCCCTTGTGTGGTGCAATTTGATCATTGTGCTATGCCACCAACTGTTTGTGCAGCTGGTAAAAGATATTGTCCTGCATCCCTTTCAGCATCTCGGGTATCTATTGATTGGAGTTGAAGTGTAGGAGAAATGTGTTACACTTTGCAACCTGCATTGAGGCTTCTGCACTGCCTCATCTCATAGCAGTTCCTCTTCCTTGTGGGGCCAAGCCCTGTGTGAAGAGCTTTGTCATCCAGCCTGGCAAGGTACTGCTCAAAACTGCATTAGTTCTTCAATCCCTCAGCTTGGACTACAAGTCATCCTGCTTATGTGTGGCTAGTGTAAACAGATAGCTACGCTCCTGGGGAAAGTTGTAGAAAATCTGTCTGTAAAATCTTTGAGCAAGGGACTAACCTAGGTATGTCTGATGTCATGAAATTTTAGAACCTGTATTGTTTGACAGAGTGATACAAGCATGCCCCCTTATAATGGTGTTTTACTGTGAATTATCAGTTGAGAGATGATCACGCTGCTTGTTTAATACAGATCATTAAGCAACTATGAGATCAGCCAGTAGTCTTACACTGCAAGAGTTTCATATTTCAGGTATCACAGCTGCATGTCTATTCTGCAGCATTCATATTCTGAAAATTAAGCTGATAACTTAGGTCTACTACTTACCACCTTAATGAAGTAGGAAATTCTGTGCTTTTGGACTCTGCGTTGTACTTGTGTTTTATTTTTACATTACTTGATTGCCATCACAACTCATATGGGTCATTTTTGGTAGCTGGTTGTGCGATGTTACTATTAGTTTTTCTTTGCTGTCTTGGAAAAGTCATCAGTTTGGTTTGGGATGAGTCACATGTCTAAGTCAACAGTATCTATTTATATTCTTGCATTATTTTTAAAGAGAAAGAAATGGAAATCAATATTTGAAAGCTATTAGATAATGACTGTATTATTTAATGTTAGAATTAATGCAATCTTTCATACAAGATTGTTTGATTTATGAAGATATAAGATAAAATTCACTTTAATTTCATAGAAAGAGACATTTCTTAAAAAGTTTGTATCATACACTTCAGTAGTGTAAACACAAAATCTATATAACTCACAGATAAAAGTTAATTTGGATAACTTAGATAAATTAGCCTTATACAGTGATATTCTACAAAACTGGGAAGAACTGTGGAGTATAAAACAAGAATAGAAAAAAATGTTTAAATTTAATGTGAACCCATTGCAAGACTTGTGCAAATTTTAAACTGAAATAGAAGATGGCTTGCAGGATTTCTTTCTATCCTCAAAATATCATTTTCATTATAAATTATGTTATGACTTTAACAATATTAAAAAACCCACATTTATATTCATTCTGTCTGCATGAGGATTTCTTGCCTTTTTTATTCTCTTACATTTTATGTGCTCAGCTTTTATCTCCAGTTAACTGTGCTAGCCTTTTAAATATAACGGAATTATATAATTTAGATTTATTTTATGGCTAGAAGTGTTTTCTTGTTTGTAGTTTTATAGAGTAATTACAAAGCAATTTCTCAGAAGACTTTATTGTAGAGTTACGGGGAGGAGCTAGGATACAGCAGTGATGATTTGCCAAGTAGATGTATTATGTACTGTTGAATGCAGAGATAAAAATGCTGATTTTTGGTGAGGGGTAATGAAATGGACTTTCAGATGAATATTGTTCTGACAGGGCAAATATTCAATGTATTTCTCTGCTGAAAGTCCCAGTCTTTCCCCTCAGCAATGCAAAGTGCAGAGGTGACAGAGAAGTATCCAGGCAATGGGAGGTACTGAAACTACAGAACAGCTTTTGTACTCCAAATAAAAATAAAAGTGGGTTCTTTTCACAGCCTAGCCTGATGCATATGCTGGTAAAATAAATCAAGTGCTGGCCAACTACAGATAGCTGGAATACTTTCCAGAGAGCTCCGTTTACCAGGAGTTTTGTAACTATCCAGGTTATCAAAAGAGCAGTTTCCCTATGAGACTGCATGTGACATGGGAAGCAAATTAACATATGGTTTTATGAACAAAGATTATCTGATACTATATATTATCATGTTATTGTTATTTTAAAAATTACTACCCACTAAGTGAAAAATGTCAGAGCAGATTGGCAAGGAATGTCGTGCGAGTATGAATGAACTTAGCATGTGCCAGCCACGGGTAGGTGGAATGTGCCACTTAACAAATTATTCTATTTTTAGCACCCTAACCTTCTTCATATGCTTTCAATCAGGAGACGAGCCTTATGTATGTGAGGCAGCCAGAAAAAGCTGCCAGTTGTGGCCTTTCCATTAGCTTTCCATGGTTTTGCTTCACAAACCGAATGCTGAAAAATCCTGCTGGCCCGTTTGCTGTAGCCATGGTGTGGAATTTCTCTGTATTGAGTATATTTAGACAGCAGCACACTTACAAATGTGTTGTAAAATTGGACGCCTGCCGGGAGAGGCTTGGGCCTCCTTGGTTTACTTACTAAGCCTATGTTTCAATGGAGAAGCAAATTTGATTTTTCTCCCCCCCTCCTTCTATTTTTCTTTCTCTTTTCCCTCCTCCCCCACCCCTCCTTTGCTAAAGAGGCATCAGTGACTGGTGAGAAGAACTGACCAACTTGACCTCTTCTCCCACTGGTGGTCATGAGAATAATACGAGAGGAGGTCAGAGGTTAGCTTTTGAATACTCTTAGGAGCTAATTTATTACAAGGAGGGAGTTTCACATTGGCTGAATTATTTTCTTGAAGAGAAGACCACACTTGAGTTTGTTTATGCCTTGTGTTCATTGGGAGTTCTCTTTAGGAGCCTTTCTATGCACCTGTGCGGAGCACAATAACAGCTCTTTTCTGAAGGGCGGAATAGCCGACAGCCGGAGAAAAAAAATGGGTTAGCCTGGAGCAGAACCTGGAGGCTATTTGATTACAGAATGTAGTCCAGAGGGGTTTTTTCATTGAACTCCTCCCCCCCCCACCACCAACCCCGCATTTGCCCTTATCCTGTTGCTGCGTGTTTTTTGGCTGCAGGAAAATGGGGAAGCTGGGATGGGGGAGGAGGGAAGGAGAGCACACTTGCACAAGCATCTTCCTGAGAAATAAAAGCACAGATCCTTCAAGAAATAAGAATCTGTCTTACTTGGAAGTCAGTGATAGTAAAAGTTGCGGTTCACTCAGTTATCGCTTCCATTTGCTGTTGGGATGCAAGAAAATCATATATTCTGCTGGCATTTCTAATTGCCTTAGCTGCCTACAACACTGTGGTACCTTACGACTTAGGAGTTTGGAAATTATTTGCCTAGATTTAAGTGTCTTGGCTACACCTAGTGTCTCTGCTGCTCAGCTACAGCCCAGCAACCTACCCTCTCAGCCATTCCTCCTGGTTTTGTACGGTGTCTAGCTATATCTCAAACATCACTTGCAGGCAGACGAGGCAACTGTGGCTGCATGTTCTATTGAGACTCCCATCATTCAAGAAATCTTGACCTATTGCAGTGATTTTTGTTTTTACAAAACAACCCCTAGCCTTTGTTTGCAGTTTAAAGAATGTCTGTTGTGTGTTAGGACGTGCTGTATATTAGTCTTTCTGCACATTGAAATCTGTAACTTTGCCTGAATGTTCTACTGATTTCAATTTGTCCAGATTGTTGGTGAAAAACCTCGAGAGCCAAATTTGTGTAAACAAAGCAACCTGCTGTTGAATGTAGTGGGATTAGGAGGCTGAGCCTGCTCAGCACTGAAACCTGGGTTTGTTGGGGGAGTTCCACATATTCCACATTTCCAAACAGCAGGACCAGGTAAGGCTCAAGCTTTAAATGGGCTCATTAGCTTTGTCTGTGCAGGCAAGGGGGCTGAAGCCACTTCGAGGGGCTTGAGAAGGGATTATGTAGTTCCTGGAGCTTTAGTCAAATTTAAGGAAAGCAGTCTTTCTGCCTACAACATTTCTCCCTCTGCAGTTTGCATCTTGTCTTAAATATTAAGACATTTGCCTGTTACTATTTTGGAGGGAGATTTACAGCCATTTAGGAGATATTGCTAGTAAACCTTTACACCTGTGAGGTTATGTTATAAAAGGCTCATCTCCACACAAACAGGCACAAGGACCACTAGCCAATATGAGGCCAGACTAGCCTGTGAGTAGGCTTGGGAAGCCAGGCAGAGGCCAGAGGGTCTGTGAGTTGGTAACTGCAGGGATCAAGGCATTTATGAGGGAGACCACAGGGCCTGAGGATCAAGTGACCGTATACATATGTGACTCTGTAAGTGAGACAACTGGAGATGTGAGGGTCCAAGGACCAATAACTGAGTAGACTGAGTGTCTAACACCAGTTGCTGGAGGAACCTACACAGTGTTTGTGCATCAGTTGGTGTGTGCAAGGGTGACCTCTGCCAGCAGCTGGAGTGGGCTATGGGCCTCAAGGGCTTGTATGTACAGGCCAGGTACCAGGGAGATCCATATTGTGTACATACCTATATGCTTTCCTATAATGGACCTCCATCCTGACCGGCTGGCTAGAGGAACAAGATGAGACCACTGGTGCTGTTTGGATGAGTTCTGAGTGTTTCTGTGTTAATCTGTGTGGCTGGTGATGTGTATATGGTGGATGCCCCCTCCCTGAAAATGTTCAAGGCCAGGCTGGATGAGGCTCTCAGCAACCTGATCTCGTTGGGGATGTCCCTGCTTCTTGCAGGGGGTTGGACTAGATGACCTGTGAAAGTCCCTTCCAACCCTAACAATTCTATGATTCTATGATTCTATATTTGTTGTGTATAGTTGTGCTTCTGCCTACTGGGAATACACCCCTACCAGCTGAACCTGCAGGCAGGGAGCTACGGCAGCCTTGCCTGTCTCAGGCTTCTGGATTCAGCAACGGAGGAGTTTGTTTAGTATCACCTGAATGGGGCATGAATTGCACTGCTGGGTACCTGGCGCTGTCGATAGTAAAAAGTCTTATTTTAGGCAGAATATTATCACAGTCTGAACTGTCATATTAAAACCACAGACCATAGTGATGAAAATGCAATGAAATCATATGTTTTTCTCTAGATCTGGAGAGAATTAAAAAAAAAATACATTTTTCTATGCTCTTTGAATGTGTGGAGTCAGTGAAGAGTCCCGCAGACTTCAGAAGACAAACATCATCCTGGTGAAGGTGTGAACCCAGTGGTGGTCTAGTAACAGCAGAAGTTAGAACTTCTCGTTTCCATCAGTGCATCTGACCAGCATCCTGAGCCAACTGCTTCTCATTCTAGCTACGTTGCCCTGTGAAATAGGAAGACATCTGAGAAATGATGCTGTCTGTGCTCAATGAAAGGTTGTAACTGAGCATGTGCTAACCATTGCGGTGCTCATTCCACATTGTAACACTTAGGCCTGCCCTTTGTTCTCCCTCTTTTGTCCTTCAAGTTATAAGACCTGCAGGCCAGAAACTGTCGTCTTTTCCACTTGGACTGCCTCCACATCTGTTACAGGAGTATAAGTGATAATATCTATCTGCCAGATGAGGTTACCATTCTGTCAGACCAGTTGAGACTTTGTAGGGCACTACTGGACTGTAAAAGGGAGAGCTGGAACTGCATTGTTGTTGTGGGCAGCAGCCTGTTACTGACACTCAAGCCTGATTAAAAATGTGGCTCTGCTTTATTGTATATTTTCTCTGCTGTTTCACATGCTGTTGGTTTTGCTATGTAAAGTACTGTCTTTTCTGTGATTACAGAACAATCACCACTAGTTTGCTGCAGTTCAGAAACACACTGATAAACATAATCCATGTAAGCAAAGCTGAGCAAACCTGTTCTAAGTGTGAACTGACCTTAAGCAAACAGGTTCAAGGTAGCGCCCACATCACTGCTCTTGGGGAGCTTGGTGTAGCTTAACGTTTTGACTTCAGGATAACTTCTCTGTATTGGATTGGATGAAGTTTACTACATGCCAAACTTGTTTCCATTTTCTTCACAGAGGAAAGAATTTTTATGCCAATCTAATTCAACAGCCAAATAATACCATGTTAATAGATTATGTTGATATATAAATTTTGCAGAGTGAAGCAGCACTTTCATTATTGCTTACACTAAGTGGAGCCTGGCTTGTTTCAAAGTGTTCATGTGTAGGAGGTAAAATGATATCTAAAGTTTCAGCCACTTCTTCAGAGAGTTGTCAAACAAGGATCCTACAATGTTCTCCAATATTGCCTTTCTGATCAGCAAGGACATAGGCACAAATGTACTCTCTGCCTTTGATTTCCTTAGAGATACAAAGCGCAGGCTCAGTAAATCCAAAAGTTTGGAATTAAATTGGTTGCAATTTATAGAAGTGTTTAATATATAAAAGCTCTAGTCCTATACAGAATTAAATATGATGTTTTTTTTAAATTTAATTAACTAACCAGCAAATAGTTACATACATATCTCATAAGCATACTTAACAATTTTTCTTGCTCATGTGTAACTGCAGTCTGCTTTATTCCCTCCTGGGAAGATTTTCTTTCTTTTTTTTTCCCTTTCAAAACACAGACACTTCAACAACTTTGCTAAATTAAGTGATAATCAATATCAGGTAAAGATCTGTGGGTTTTTTCTTTTATATGTTAGTGACATTGAGAGTCTGTATGGACTGCTCACATCACTTTTCTCTTTCTACTTCCTTTGTATTCCCCTTGAAGAAACCTTGATTTCTAGGAATGAACTTACAGCTTATGATTGTTAATAACTTAGAATCATAGAACCATAGAATCATAGAATGGTTGGAGTTGGAAGGGACCTTCAAAGGTCATCTAGTCCAATTCCCCTGCAAGAAGCAGGGACATCCCTGAATAGATCAGGTTCCTCAGAGCCTCATCCAGCCTTGCCTTGAACGTTTCCAGGGATGGGGCATCCACTACCTCTCTAGGCAACCTGTACCAGTGCTCTACAACTCTCATTGTAAAAAAATTTTTTTCTAATATCTAATCTAAACCTACCTCCTTCTAATTTAAACCCATTACCCCTTGTCCTATCACAACAGGCCCTACTGAACAGCCTGTCCCCATTCTTCCTGTAGGCCCCCTTGAGGTACTGGAAGACCGCTATCAGGTCTCCCCGGAGCCTCCTCTTCTCCAGGCTGAACAGCCCCAAATCTCTCAGCCTGTCTTCATAGGAGAGGTGCTCCAGCCCTCTGGTCATCTTTGTGGCCCTTTAACTTTTTTAGTGCTTCAGTGTTACAATGTTTTACTGAAAACCTGTGAAGTCTGGTAGACAGTAAGATTCTTCATGTCTATTCTACTTTAAAAAGTCACATTCTTAATTTTTATTTATAATCTTTTACCTATCTTTAGAATAAGCAATCTGCCATACTGAAAATTGTGAGCAATGAAGGTCAAGATAGATTTTATAATGGCTAAAAGCTGTGGAAAAAGAGTGAACATGGTCATTTTATAGTGGGTGATCTACCCTATATAACTAACAAAGCTTTAATTTATGTAGTTACAACTGTAATCTAGAAGCTGATAATTAAATTATTCTTCCTGGAATTTTGTTTCTTCACAAATAAGCATTCTATGTCACACCACCTTATTCTCAAACTAAGCATTCATAACATTTGACAATCTAGTAACTATTGTGACATTTATTTATATGATTTTTTTTAAAAAAAATCTTGTAAAGGTTGCTTTTTGTAAATTTATCAAGAAGCAGCTTATTGAGCAGGTTTTTAGTTATTTATTTACTACTATACTTTTAGAAGAGAGGGCTCTACATGAGTAAATACTGTCTATACATGCACACAATCACCAACCCTATAAAAAAATATTTTTTTGGCCACTTCTAAGGGGAAAAAAGGTGCGTTTCTGCAGTAAAGAGTCAGAAAAGTGGAAAAGATTCAAATTTGTATTTTCGTTACAGAGCTACTAGTTGCTTAGCTGATGTGTCCATCGATCGTATGCTGAAAATGTCATAGTTCTAGCAGCCTCCTTTGGTCTGACAGGGATAGCTGAAACTAAGGTTGTGAGTGGGTGAAGACTATTTGCAAGATCTCCTGCTGAGCCTGCTAAGACATACATATATTGTGGGGTAATTTCTGGAGTTTTGCCAGTTGCAAACAGGGGGCCCCCAACAAGCCTATTAAGGTAGGAATGAGGTTGGAATGCCACACTTTGCTGCACTCTGTTTTCCTCTGTCCCTGCTCTGCTGACCACCAGAGTAAAAATAAATTAGGGGAATTTTTTTTCACTATTATGTCTGCCATCCCTTATTACATGTTGTAATTTATAAATAGTTCATCTGATTAACTGTGATTTTTTGTTGTTGTTATTTTTAATACTTATGAGTAAGAAATAGTTTCCCATTGACCTGTCTCCTTGTCTCTGCAAGTAGCAGGACAAGATGACATACAGCCACTTCATTTTGTTATGAAGCTGTAAATCTTAGTTGGCCTTTTATTGATGTAGTTTAGGAGGATCAGAATTAAAAAGCAGTTTTTACATACCATTTTAATGTATTGGAAAGCCCTGTCAGTCTAACTCATTTATGGTTCAGTAAAGTGTTGTGTCTTGGTTCCCAGGCCTCAGCTACCCATTGTGAGACTGATTTTCATGTGCTACTGTATTGTGGAAAGTGTGGCTTATGACAGAAACAGAATTGTTGCCTTAAAATTGGGAAAGGCTACTGACTTGCCATAATACTTACTGACAGTAAGGGATCTCAGAGGTTGGATGTGGGTGTCCAATAAGGAGGTTTTCTAAAGAGAAATGTTCTTGGATTTATTAAAACAATAACTTTGTAAGTCTGGAGCAGACTCCTTGCAATGTGTTATAAAGCAAGAGATGCAGAAGTTTGGAAGGGGATATTTTATTTTTCTTTTTTTTTTTTTTGTACAGGTTGTTCATGTTGGAATCATTTACCATTAAAGTACTCTACTGTATGTTGCACACAGATGTAGTTTAACACACAAACTGAATAGCCTGTTGCTCTTTTCTTCAAGATTTCAGAACTAGATTTTATAGTTTTTGGCAGTCTGTACCTAGAGGTTTCAAAATCGTTCTATAAGCAATATCTTGTGGTCATAAATTATCACAACCATTTTAGGTTTGTAAAAACCCTACATAAATCTCCATGTAACCAACAACAATAAAAAGTGCAAATATGTTTAGTAATGTTTCTTGGGTCACCATTGCTCATAGTTGCGTGTAACAGTACCCTAAAACCTAGAACTGGAAACCTATCTTATTACCTATTTGTTAACTCCCACCATAACATACAGCAGTAGTAAAATCACTAAGCTTTGCTGTTTATTGCCCTTTTGATATGTGGCAACATAAGTGGACCACAGGCACTCTAAGATAAAACAGGAGGAGGCTTTTTTTCAGTATTAATAGTGCAGATGTCAGATCTTTGCCTCCTTGGAGCCAACAAACCAAATTTGATTGTTGTGGGCTTTCTGGGAAGTTGACTTTATGCAACCTCTGGATTCCTTATTTGCTGGTAGAGAGAGCATTGCTCAACACATGGCTGCCATCACTCACAATCGTTTTGGAAGAATATTATCTAAATGACTGAACCGTTATTGGAAACATCCCTGCAAGTTCAGCCATACTTATGTGCTTTATGAACTTATAGGAAAACGTGGTTCTTGCTTCAAAGAGCTAATAATGAGGTTCAAAATGAGGCACGCCACATCAAAAGGGAGATATAATATAGGAGGGCAGGAAGACAGAAGGAACTGAGGTGTTTTTGTGCAGTGGGACATAGAATCATGCCGTTAGCTTCTAACTGGTTTAAGTAGCTTGGTTTAAGAGTTTTAATTGCAGTTGCTCCAGCCAGTCCCCTTTTCCACGTGTGTGCCCCAGTTCGCAACAGAACTTGATCTGAATCCAAAACCTGCTCTGCTTTCCTGAGTAGAACCATGACCCAGATACATCAGCAGCTGAACAGCTGCAGAGCACCAGGCTCTGCTGGTGAAGGAAGGCTCTGAAGCGACCATTCTGGAAGTGCAACCAGCTGGATAAAATTTCTGTTGTGCACCTGATCTACTGGTACAATTACTTATATTGTAGCTGCAAATAAGTTAATAATTTTTTTAAAATCTCCTCATATGCATTTCTTCCCACAATTCTCTAGCCCTCTTTTAACTTTACAGAGGTATTATATTCTGAGGAGTATGACAAGGTTTACCCAAAGGATTATCATTTTCCAAGTATTAGTGAAACGAGATGTAACATTGTGTTCTTCAGTTAATGATGGCTCCAGAATGTCCTTGCAATAAATGGTCTATGATCTGCACAGTAGGTAGGCCAGATGATTGACAGGATATGCTGCAGGAAGAGTGAATCTTTAATCTGTCTTGGCTTTTAAGATTGATAAGAAATAGAGAAAGCATATTGACTCAAAGGCAAAGAGATCTTTGGATGACTGAAAAAAAGTGCAGTAGGACTGTTGGTTAGTGAAATGGCTGTGTGTGACTTTTTTTTTTTTTTTTCCCTTCACCATAGTCAGCAGGGCACGAGCTGAACCTGGGTCTCCTATTACATACTCAGTAAATGACATAGCAGGTAAGGTATTTAGAATGGACAAATTCTTCTTTTTATCAGATGTTTCTTGCTGAGGCTGAGAAACTTCCCATATCACAACTGCTGGAAGATTTTTGGTTTCAGCTCGTGATAGTTTCTCACAAAACCACCACAAAACATATTTTTGAAGCTCTGTTCCAGAGGTGATGGTTGTGGAGGACAGGTCAGTATATCTGTACTATGCATGCATCTCAGAATAGAAAGAACTGCTGCATCACCCTAAGAAGCTCAGAGTAATGATTTCTTTTCCTCAGTCTCTAGAATCGGAGGCTGCATGTCCTGGAATAAATTCGGTAGTTAGAAATTGGTGTAAAGAAAAAATCACTGAGACATAGATCAAAATCATCCCAGCTGTCCATTTTGTTCTTCTGTTGACAGTAGGCAACCCTGTTGCTCTATAATCCCCATACCCGCATACTTCTTATTCCTTGAACTTTAGTGAAACCCTGTGTGCTCGAAGCCTCACACTGTCAGTGGCCCTTTAAGGCTAGCTAAAATCTATTTAAGAACAACTGAGCCTATTTCTCTTGGATTTATTGTGTCCTCACTGGCAGATGATCTTTTATCCTTGTCTGTGTGTCAGTGCTTCTGAAACTGCAATTGCTGCAATACTATTTAGTAAAAGCAGGCCTGGAGTAGAGCTATTCAGATAGCACAAAAAACCCCAAAGCCTCTTGTGTAAACAGTTCGCCGACTGCTGAAATATTTGGCAAGCCATGTACATTGCAGGTACTTTTCTGCTTTTCTAACAATTTCTAATGTAGAGAATTACTCGATGTAGATAACTGTCTTGCAAAAAATAAAATAAAATTGCCAAACTTTCCAGCTAATGTAGTAGTTTTTCTTTCGCACAATTTGGTTTGAAATAGGACCCAGGAGATAAAAACAGTCAGCAACTTGACTGCACAGGCAGCTTCTGTTAGTATTTTGAGGCAAAAGCTCTGGCTCTCCTATACTGCTGTCCTGCTTAGTTCTAGGCTTAGTGCACCGTGCACTGTCAGGTAAATCAAGCAGATGCATTCCCTGCTTTCCACTGCTCCTCAAAAGAGAGAAAGAAAGAAAAATGATGTCTGGGAGGGGCTGAGAGGAATTAAAAAAGTAGTTTGGAGTATGTTTAAAGCAGAAATTTAAACCAGTATGCACTTCAGAGGATGCAGAGGGCGCTCCGACACCGAAATAATCTGTGCTGCATTGAACTTCTCTTTAGTAATTTGTCTTCTTGTCATTCTGTAAACTGTCTTGTCTTTTATTTTTAAAATTACTAAAAAAGTTATTACACCTTCAGGTAAAGGTGTATATCCAATCAAGTGGAAATCCTTTTTTTTTTATATTGCATAAACTCAAGACAAGCTGCAAAAGGTGTTTCTGGGGTTTGTTTGCATTTGGGGAGGGCGGAGGGTGCTTTTTATTCTTTTAACCAGAATGAAAGCTACTCAAATGAATATGTAAGGTAATACTCTTTCTTGAACTCTAGAAACAGCAATAATAGTTGAATGGTATTTTAAGGATGAAAGCCAACACACATTGTATACAAAATATTCCATTCTTCTTAGGTATACCACATCTAAAATTATGACAGTGATATGCTTGGAAATGTGAATTGTTCCTCTGACGAAATATTTAAAATAGATAAACTTGTACATTTGGATACATAAAGCCAAAACTTGGCTCTAGTATTAATACTTGACCTAAGATTTCCTGACAACTGTCTGCAGTACCTCAACATCCTGATGGAATAATCAAAACTATCTTTTTCCTTTCTTCTCTGAAATTTAGGCTTCAAAACTTGGCTTGATCAAAACAGAGGTTATCTTGGCTTTCTTACTTCTTTCTCTTATATATTTATTTAAGCCAGATTTTCAAATGCATTGAAGTGTAAGATTTGACTTTTTTCAACTTCAGTTATCTGTGCTGAGTTTCTTGTTGTTGTTTGTCAGCTTTTTTGAAAACCTGTCTGTGAATATGCCTACATAATTAGAGATGGTATGTAGAGCAGTACCTAGAGTGCAGAATTCCATTCTCACTCTCATTTTCATTTTTAATAATGTTTATAACTTTGCAAAATGTTTTAATTTAGGCTGAAATTATCCACTTCTATTGCTATGTGAAAGAAGCATTTTCCCAAGTCTTAAGCTATTTAAATTTGTTTGTTTTTCGGGCTGAGAAAAGTACTTTGCCACTCTATGCATACATAGAAGTGCACATACATAGTATACTTTATGTTGCTAGTTTTGATTTTTTTTTTTAATTTATTTTGAATCTCTTTTCACCCCACAGGATTTTGGTGCTTTGGAAGGGTCATAATCCCAAGTCATACATCTTAAGAAAATCTGTTTTGATACGACTACATTATAGGGGTTTGATGAAAACAGTTTGTGTGTGCACACCGGCCTTTCTTATGCTTTTCCCCTCTTTGATCTTTGTCTTTGCAAAGATCACTCACCATTCCATTGATCCTGTGCATATAAGTATAAGTAAGCTGAGTTGATTTTCATTTGTGTATGGTGAGCTGACAGATAATGATCTGCAAGGTGAGAGTGGACTGCTTTTGTGCTCTGCAGCCCATATGTATAACTAGAATACTAGTTACTAACGTTTATTTCATAGTTTTTCCAGAAGCTATAATAAGGATTTCATTTAAATGAAAATTCCATATTTGTGGCACATGAAAGAACGAGAAAAAGGCATTACTCTAATCCAGCTCTTATGTATCGTGGTTAAACTTGTACCTATCATACTTTCATCATTTCCCAAGGAGAGAGGTTTATGAGATCATCCTCTTCATGTCTCTGATTTTGTCAGTCTCCTCTTCCCCTCCCTCTTTCCCCCCCAGTCCTCACCAATAACTTTTGAATCTACTGACCAAGTTCAGTCACATTTGCTAGAGGAGAAGAAGCTTGAACTATATTAAATTCCTAGAGGTGTCGTGAGTACTGGCAATTAGGTAATGGAAAGAAACTCAAAGGAGTTGCCCTCCAAGGAGGAAAAGGCTTACAGTGTAAATGCAATTCCTGTTAGTGTGCAGATAATAAACAAGGACAGCTTTTCATGAGTTCTACTGTTTGCAGATATCTTTGGTTTTAGAGTACTAAATATTGTACTTAGCATCAGGATTAATCACTAAAGTGCTATTGTATGGGAAATTTAGGGGTACATTTTGCAATCAGACATTAAGTTATTTTCTTTACTTATTTGCACACTTCCTGTGTATGTGACATCCAGCCAGTAGTGGATGCATGCACACACACTCTTCATCTGGCATTCAGGCTGAGCTTTGAGAAGTCAGCTCTCTACTGTGTTTGCTTCCTTCCGTTTCTCCTTATAAACAGGCAGTAACGTATATTCACAGGTAAAACAGATACTTTTTACAGAGCTGTATAGTAGGATATGTTGAAAAGGTGAAGCCATTTCACTCTGGATGCCTCTTACTCCTTGGAATATAACTGTACGGTACTGAATGCTCCTGCAACCCAAACCTATCTTCTGTGAATATAATATGTTACCCTTCCTCTTTTTTTTTCTCAGACGGAAGGAAAACTTGCCTTTTTTCCTGTGTAAGCCATTGATAGTACTCCAGGTGATTCTGTGATGACAAGTATGGGCCTTGACGGAGGCTAAACTGGTTTCTTGCTTGCCAGTGTCATCGCCTCTGGGAACCAGTGGATGCATCCAGGGTGGCTCTACAGACACCACTGCAGAGTGGAGTTACTCGGGCTGCATGCAGTAGCCGTTTGCCAGTTTTTAAATATCCTGGAACATGGACTGCTAGACATGCAGAACTAGTAAGGATGGTGATAGTATGTAAAGCAATGCAGGAGAAATGAAATAGGAAAAAATTGGACACATTTACATAGCTTTCGAAGGCCCATATTTAGGCTTATATTCCTGGGTAGGATTAAACTATAAGTGTATGTATGTATACACACACACACACACACACATACATATATGCATATATACTATATTTTTTATTTTGATGAACAAGCTACATAGAATACTGTAATTGTCACTGTCCAGTGTTAAAGTTTTCTCTTTTTTCATGTTGTCTGTACATCATCAAACTGTAATAAAAAGACCTGGCTATGTGGTAATGACTCACTAGCAGCAGATCTCGGCAACTATGCAGTCTGTTTTTTATCTCAGAGTTAAAAGAGGATGTTTATGCACAGAGCTGTACTTTTTGATATTTAATATTTCAGGTCTCACTGACAATCTGGAGCAGATGAGGGTCATGACTTAACTTGTCCATGAAGTAAATAAAACAGTATTGATGCTGTAAAGATAAGTAATATTCATAAGAAAGACCACATTAAAGTCACATACTTGAAGAGGCAAGTGTTTGGAAACCAGGGCATGCCAGATTTATAATTGTCTTTGTGATATTAATTCAGTCACTACACACATAAGTGTAATGATCAGAGCTGGTTGATAATTTAGTAACATATTTTGTTTATGCTTCAGAATGCATTAAATATTTTAGAATTCGGTAGTGACATATTTAACGAATGTCAAGTATCTTAGCAAAAAAAAATTAAAAACAAGACATCTCTTTTCCTGTAAAAATGATACCTTGGCAAGCCTGAAACAACGCTGTTTGTTTTAGTAAGCTACTTTTTTTTTTCAAATTGGTAGCAATTAAGAATGCATTCTTTAATTGTCTGGCTACAGTTTCATTAATGTGTATGGAGTAGAGGTACAAGAAAGCTGTTTGCATGTTGAATTTCTGTAGTTCGCTCATTCAGGGTGGGATTTGGTTACCTAAATGTAAGTATCTGTTGTCATTTGAGACACTAAGGTGTCCCACCTGCCTCCCGGCTGCTATTTCTGAAGGGTGCAAGTTCCTAATCAATCTTTTCTCCTGTCTGTAAGCCCTGTGCAAACATTTCAGATGCCTTTTAGTGTCTCAAATGGCACTAGTGCTTACACATAAACAGTTCACACCACACTTAACTGACTTTGCAAGCTGGATAATATTTTTAAAGTGGAGTTTTATGTATAATAATGCTAATATGCAGATTTTCTCACATTCATGTCAATCCAAATAAGAACAGATCACTTGTGTATCAGATGTCAACATCTTTAGTAGTCTGGCACTGCAAAATTTTGTTAAATGGAACAAGACTTGTAGCAGGAAGAGGAAAACACAGCACATAAATGTATGTAACTGGACTCTGCGCTCCCAGGGAGGTGTGTGGTGTCATGCAAAGTGAGATAATGTAGGGCCACATCCTTGTGAACAGAACAGTGGCAGCACTGATATAAACCAAAGGCCTATCCACTCCTGTCTCCATCTGTGGTCAGTGGCAGATGCTTAGAGAAGATCATAATCAAAAGAGGATAAGGGTGCAGTGCTTTGTACCTAAAAGCCCTTGCTAGAATTCTGAATCCTTCAGGAATATTAGTCACTGAATTAATGCAGTCAGTTTTAAAATCACTGTCCCATTTACTCACCCAACCCTACTATGTACTTTGCAATCAACTATACAGGCATCTCTGATTTATAGTGAACCTCTCAGGAGGATAACAGAATATTATTCACATTTCTTGTTTCAGCCTTTGGTTTTGGACCTGTGAAGAATTCATAATAATTTGCCCCAAAACTTTTGGTACAATATTTCTCAATTTGCCATCAGACATGGAGCTAGTCTAGTTTTTCAACATGAAAAGAAAAATGCAATAATTCTTAGTGAAATGAGAAGTCTTTTGAAAAAGCAATGAAAAGATCTAAAAGCTTTCTTTTCGGTCTCTTACTTTGACTATGTCTAGTCACCATTTTATGCCCAAGCAATGGCATCAAATGCTACCTCAAAATCTCTAGGTCTTGGATATGTCAAGATACATTCCTTGGAGTGTTACTACATGAGATGTATTTATTGCAGAGTGATATCCAAACACAGATTTTCTTGAAATCTGTGAATCATAATTATTAACCTGTTGAATAAAGGATCAATTGAGTTTGCATGTTTGTATTCTTCTCAGAACTACCCTTCTGACTTGAAGGGAAGGAGTTAGAGCATCTCTAAGTTGCTTGGCAGTTGCTTATCTGGTATTTAGGAGATGAGAGTTTTACATTAGCTCTTCATCACCTTCATCCTTCTGGGCAAGGTTTCTGTGAGGTCTGTTGTTTTGTTCCTTGATTGCTAAACTTTTTATTTTTTAAACCACTGGGCTTTGGTTGCTGACTAATCGGCAGTTTGTAGCAGATGAGTACAGCAGACCTTTGTGAGATCTTGAGATCAGAAGTGTTGTGTTGGACTGATTTCAAATCTCAAGGCCTCTTTGAAGTCATTAATGCAGCAGCACTAGCATGCAGCAGCACTGGGGTCAAGCAATGAAAAACTCTTCATTACTGGCTACAGACGTCTGTCTTCCCTGCAGGGACAAGTTGCTCTGCGAGAGCTAGTTACACGATCTTATCTCTCTGGCCTTCTGGTACAGAAGTCTGTGTGTGCTGGTCTGAAGCTGAGCTGCTAAACTGGTTAGTTCAGCTAATTAGTTACCCGTACTTGAAATAAGTTCAACAGCAGAGAGAATATACAGGAGAGGTGAGAGCTTATCTTCTTATTAGATATGAGATCATTTTATTATTCAATAAAATTGAATTAAATGGCATAAAATTGAATTGTTACTTTGCAACCACTCACTGAGTGAGAGAAAAAACAAATTTGCAGAAGTCGGTACCTCTAAAGAGGGACATAGATAATCCATGAAGTTCTTAAATGAGTTTTTTATATGTACCCAGAGAGGGAAAAATACCAACACAAAAAAAGGGAACATGAACCATGTACAGGTTTCTACAAAAGAAAGTATGTAGGATGGGGATTCTGTGCTTGGTAATTCAACTGCTGTTGTTATGTTGCCTTTCAGCAGATGGAGTTTGGGTACTTCAGATGTTTTAACTTTAAAACCTTCCACTTAATATGTTCCTTTTTCCCTATCCTTGTTGACACAAGAGTAAGGAAAGGGTAGGGGAGCTCTGCATCTATTTTGAACTACTTTAGTCTTCACCATTTCTGGCAGATAAACTATCAACAAAAGTAATTCTGTTTTAGTACTTGATTAAACCTCCTGATTTTACACAGCAAAACCCACTGATGGTTCTGGTAATCTTTTGTGTAATTGCTTATAATTATCAAAGTTAAAAGTTACTCTTGGACTATAGTTTGTACTGAAGTTTTAGCTTTAGCCTTATTTTGCACTCCCTTGACATTCTGAGCAGTAAAGGCCTCTGCATAGGTACAATTGCAGTGTACCCTCTTTCCCACTTATTCTGAATGAACTGCAGGTTGATTTAAATGCCATGTTTTCAGTTAGTAGCTTTTTCTTTTGTCCCCAAACCATATTCCAGAGAGGGTTTTTGGTTTTGTTGCCCCTATCTCCCTCCACCTCACCCCCCGAGATCCTGGCTCTGAATGGTTTATGTTTTTCATTCCTTTCTGAAATAAGATACTATGTACATTAAAATACAGAATAAAATACAAGAATCATAGAATGGTTAGAGTTGGAAGGGACCTTCAAAGGTCATCTAGTCCAACCCCCTGCAAGGAGCAGGGACATCCCTGACTAGATCAGGTTCCTCAGAGCCCCATCCAACCTGACTTTGAATGTTTCCAGGGATGGGGTATCCACTGCCTCTCTGGGCAACCTGTTCCAGTGTTCTACAACTCGCATCATAAAAAAATATTTTCTAATATCCAATCTAAATCTACCTCCCTCTATTTTAAAACCATTAGCCCTCGTCCTATCACAACAGGCCCTACTGAACAGCCTCTCCCCATCTTTCCTGTAGGCCCCCTTGAGGTACTGGAAGACCGCTATCAGGTCTCCCCGGAGCCTCCTCTTCTCCAGGCTGAACAGCCCCAACTCTCTCAGCCTGTCCTTACAGGAGAGGTGCTCCAGCCCCCTGATCATCTTTGTGGCCCTCCTCTGGACCCTCTCCAACTGGTCCACATCCTTCTTATGTTGGAGGCTCCAGAACTGGACACAGTGCTCCAGGTGGGGTCTCACCAGGGCAGAGTAGAGGGGGAGAATCACCTCCCTCGACCTGCTGGCCATGCTCCTCTTGATGCAGCCCAGGATGCGGTTGGCCTTCTGGGCCGCAAGAGCGCATTGCTGGCTCATGTTGAGCCTCTCGTCCACCAGCACTACATGATGCTTTGTAATGCTGCTCTTTTCTAATACAACATATCAGTACTTGCTTCTATGTGTCCAGGATTTACATTGACATTTTCTATCATCTAAATGAAGTTCCAATGTTTTCCTTAATTCATGCAATAAAATATAAGGCCTCTGATAAAATAGAGGCTTTCTGCAGTCTTCTCAGATGATAGCTATACATTTTCCTGTGAGAAACTGTTCTATTATTTTAAATACTAGTGTTTATCTTAAAGGATTTCTAAGTCTCAGACCTATCCTCAAGGTGGATGAAGGGCAACAAAAAGTTTACATTTGCACACAACTTAACAACTGAGAAGAGGAAGGATTTTGGGGGGCAAGTATACAAGAAAAAGAGTGCTCCTTTTATGGTTTGTTGCCAGGGCCAACATACAATTTATTTGGTTAGTTTAGATTTCCCTGTTACAAAATTATTGACAAAAGGTCCATATTTATCTTTTCCAATTAAATTTTAGGATGAGTTTGCTTGAGCATGCCACAGTATTTAGTAAGGAAATAGTAAGTAATATTTATTCTTTTCTAGTGGCTGTGTCCATGGAGTTCTGACCCAATAGATTTTGTATAGATTTTGTTATCCATGGGTAGATAACTTCAGTAGAAAATATTTAAATAATTAAAACATAATTTTTATTTAAAGCAATTGGTTTAGATTGAATATTCAGTAGGAAAATATTTTAACTGACAGCAGTTGTCCCCAGGCACGAATGTGTAGCTTCCCTGCAAGGAAATTCAGGTAGGCAACTGTAGAGATGGATCTTCCTCCTGCCCTTTCCTCTCCTTTACTTTCTCCTCATTTCATGTTGTTGAGAAGCAGGGTTCTTCAAAGCTGTGTTAAATTCCAGCTTGTGTAAATTATGGAAGTTTGAACACGTTCAGAGTTGTGGTGAGATCATTCAGCTTTTGTTTCCGTACTGTCCAGCAGTGGTTGTTGCTCTGCACACCAAGGAGAGGGTTGGAAGTAGAAGACATTAAGAAAGTTGAGTTTTATGTCTGCTTTGTTAGGAAAGTGTTTCATTTTTAGATGTTCCTGGGTCTGTGGTACTTCTTGGACTCCCCATATCTTCACTACTGATTCCCAGTCTTCATTTAGTTAAGCAATAAATCTTAATAACTAGCTAAAAGTTAAAATTTTTTGTCACAACTGGAGCTTGTCAGCTGTGTGTTTGTAATCTTCTGGCTAGATCACTACAGTGCATTCTACAAACAGCAGACTTTGGAGAGTGCAGCATGAATACGTAAAAGCCATTTTCTAGTGACTACCCAAGTTATCCAGTAAATGTAGGTACCTTGTTTTCTGTACTGCTTTTGCTTTATAAATGCTTCTGCATCCTTGCACAATTCCTGCATCCGATAGGACAACCTCAAAAAGCAACAACAATAAAAAAGAAAAGCTGTCAGAGCAGCTGAGTTATACAAAGGCTGACAAGCCAAGTGGACTCCACTCACAGTGTTTATGCTTATTTAGAGACTAGATAGGACCAGTGACCATAGATTGACATATCATTTACTTTCCTTCAAAAAGCAGTATGTTGTCCTAGTATTTAACATCAGCTGTTAGCAGAACTTGGACTCAGACAAGCGAGTTGGGATTGGCCTAACTCTGCTTCTATTTATGTATATTCAGTCAAAATTTCTAAAATCCCTCCCTAATGCAGTATACTTATTTCTATAGCCTTAATTGAGGGCAGGGAAAGAGTTCAGTTATATAGAGTACACACACTATTGTAGTTGTGACTAAGAGAACCCCCAGGGCGAGCCTTGTAAAGGAAAGGTAGTTTCTTTGCTTAGGCTAACTCATACAATTAAAACACAGGGCAAAAAGTCCCCTAAGCTTTCCAGTACAGCATCATAAACTATTTCCAGTATTTCTTTTGGGCAAATCAAAAGGTGAAATCTCTGTAAATCCTTGCGTTGTTTACATGGAAGCATATTGTGCATAGCGTTTTTGTCCAACAGCCTGTAATACTTAAGGAGTAAGGAAAATACCTAACAATACTTAAGCAGTAAGGAAAATAATTTTTTTTTCCATTCAGCTGTCTCTTGGCTTCTTTCAAGTTTTGTTTTTATTTGACAGGAAGCAAATCAGAACCACATAATTTTTCAGAACCACATAATTTTTGTGCATATGACAGTGTTTCTCTATATTGATC
This sequence comes from Tetrax tetrax, assembly GCA_009806455.1. Taxonomy (NCBI): domain Eukaryota; kingdom Metazoa; phylum Chordata; class Aves; order Otidiformes; family Otididae; genus Tetrax; species Tetrax tetrax. Next base: position 136,620 of record WHYT01015550.1, on the reverse strand, counting down.
AGCTAATCAAAACTTGTCTGAATACACTGGCTTTTTTGAGGCACACAGAGCATTATTACTGGTGGTGCATTGACAGTAAGAAGAACCAAAAAAGTCTTAATTTAATATAATGTTTGGACTTTAATACATAATTTTATAGTTGCTGTTCCTTACAGACCAGTGGCCACTAGGATACACTGTCCAATGCGTTTATAAAAGGAAAAACATTGCTAGTTGTGAAAGATAAATGATGTCTCAAGAATTAGTCAAATCACAGCATAATTTGTATTCTGAAGGTGCAAAGGTAACTTATACATTGCAAGAACGGACAGTGGTGGTCTATTTTTGCATAAGCTCTATAGATGACCATGGTGTATGTATTAGAGAAGAGGAGAGGATGAAGTTTTGACTGGAGCTGTGGCTGCACTTCTCAGCCACAAACAAACTTCCGAATATCAAGTCACTTAGAACTGTGCTGAAACTAAAGAGGTATCTTACTTCAAGGCCACAGACCGCAGCTGCCATGGGCTTGAATCTTTTATATGGTTAATCAAGAGAAGTAATCAAGGCCTTAGACCACTCCTTTTCATCAGCCGTGTAAGTGCTTTTGTGTCTGGATAGCATGCTGTGTTGATTTTTGCTTTCCTATGTTCAAGCACACCAGAATAGTGTATAAATATTGGAATTAATATGAATAAAATATGAACTCACGTTATGATTTCATCGTTCAGTGTGAATAGAGTTGCTGTAGGGCTTATTTTTGTCCTTTTCAAGCATGCGTACATGGTAGGATTGGACAAGGCACTCTTTGATCTAGCTTGCATGCACATCAAACTACAGGTTTGGTCCAGAGGACTTTTGTCTGTTTGTTTGATGGGGGGAGGTTTATTGTTTTAGATTTCTGTGTACATTTTATTGAAACACTGTAATCTTTACTTTTCTCTAATGCAGCGAACAAAAATACATTATATCCGAACCTATGTATAAATTGACATGGGTGTGAACTATCAAGACATTGGGCTTAGACCTATATGGGGAATTATTTCGTAAACAAACTTGTGAAATAGAAAGGTACATTCCATTGAGAAAGTTAAAAATAAAATAAAATAATGTTATTTTGCCTCAGTTTTCCTGAAACAGAATATGTGCCTGTGTGGTATTACTTTCTAAACTTAGTTTCAAGTATAATGCCATAGAGAATGTTCATAGACATTGTTCTGAAGTGATTTATCCTTTAAATCACGGCTGTCTTACTGACTGCCTTCATCTGATCCTAAAAGTATAAATGAACTCCAAGGCTTTGATCTGGAAGGTTCAAAACTCAAAGGAGATTTTCAAGGGCTTTGAAGTTGAGCTCTAGAAGGGACAATGCATTGTGTACTTATTCACTGGGGGAGTGCTGTCGTCACACAACCAAGCCTTTGCCAGTGTAAATTCATCACAGTGTTTGATGTACCATCATCAGAGTAGTATTCATTTTGGTTTAGAGTTGGAATACAGGAAAAAGGAGCTTCTTTTGCTTTTTGACTCTATTGGTTAATTGAGATATACATACATTCACTTTCTTCTGACATAATTTTTCAGAATTAAAAAGAAGTGTCTCTCAGTATTACCCTTTCCACTGTTAAATAAAGTTCTGAGAAACTGTTCAGAGAGATTCTTACTTCTATCAGTAGTTTTCAGTAAATGGTAGCAGGCAAGAAAAATTGATGTATACTTGAAAAAAATGCCTTGTGAAGGCCTCTTAGAAATTCAGAAAATGCCCTGTGTCTTTCACTTGTGATCACATAGCCACAATCCTGTGCCTGGAAAAGTTGTGATTAAGGTTACAGAGGCTGCATGATTACATGGTGTCGTGGGGTGGCATTTATAGAGTCCAATGTTGTGGTTATTCTGTCAAAAACTTTGGTGCTTTAGTTTTTGGTCTGTGACATTTAGGTTGGGCTGTATGATACCTCATTGATAAGAATATTTGACTAAAACCACTAAGCTCCTATCTTTCGTGACGTGAATGAGATTAAAATAGAAGCTTTTGCAGATAAAAGGCTTGTAGGTTTATCTTTTCTACTACCTACCCAGAAAGAGCTGCAAACTGCTTTAATTTCATGGTCCTTTTGTTGGAAATGAGTATCATGAGACTGGGGATAATGGCATGCTGCGACTAGCTGTTTCAATAAAGACAGGATTATGATGATGAGGCTTCCTCCCCTCCCTGCCCCCCGTCCATGTCAATTGGTGTGATAAATAAACAGAAGTCAGCTGGCATGTTCATCTTAATATTTCAGGTTGATACTTAGCCTTATTCTCACTTGTTGTTCATAAGTTAGCTATTCTCCAGCATTACTTCTTCCAGCTGGGAAGTACTGATTTTATGAAAATCATAGATTTTGTTCTCAGTTCATCAAACAGTTCAAAAATTTGCCTAGAATAACTCCTTATTATGGAACTGTTTCCTGGTCGTCTTTGCATGCAGTTGTGTCTTAGGCTTTTATAGTCTTCCTTTCAGAATTTCTGCTTGCTCACAGGTATGTTATAGATATTAGAGCCCAACAGGTTAAATTTAATCATTTAGTTCCAATTGCATAAACACTAGTATCATAGCCACCATCTTCCTACCTCATAAGTAGGCTGGATCCTTGATTTGCTCCTTCTTTACTGAACTTACTTGGAGCAATGGGTTGTAAGCCCTCATCAGAAAATATATTTGCTTTTGGGAGTGCTTATGGTGCATTATCCTGTCATTCCAGGAAGACATGAAGGTCCAGGAGGAAGAACAATATTCCACATCTGGTATTTTACTCCCCTTTTGCAGCTTTCCTTACCTGTCACACAGACTGACTTAATTTAAAGCTCATCAACAACTGCCTTAGCTGCAATTCCCTATCCATCTTATGGCAATAACTCAATTAGTGTACATGGATGTGATCTGTGCAAACGGATTAATGAATTAGCTATGAGTCAACAGGTGCTTAAGAATGATAATTCTTAAAAAATATGGTATTGTTATTTGGAGGCCTAAGAAACACCCTGTCCCAGAGAGAGTGCTATCAATAATATTGCAGATTTAAACAGTCCCGTGCCCCGTGTAGGGCTGTGGGATCATCAGCCTGTAAGAAAAGGTGTTTCTACATTAGCATTTCAGTTCAGTTTAGGAGTAAAATTTGAACTGCTCCCATTCACTGCACTTCAGTATGTGTTGTACAGCACTGTCCAAGCATGCAAGTTGATTTATTTTGATTAAATTAATCAAGAAGATGCATCCTACCCATGAACAAACCTTTGGTCCACAAATCTGGACTAGATCTAGCCAGAGGTAAAAACCTGGCATGCATAAAATATGCATATGAGCTCCCCAGCAGAAAATCTTGTTACAAATCTAATTCTTTTTTGCTGCCCTACTTGCTAATGTAAGTGTAGCCAAAGTATAGCAGGGTGGAATACTTTTCCTAACATGTTCCTCACTGGAAGTGATTGAATTTTCAGTTTAAACCATTTGTGGCCAGAATTTTAGCTGAACATTTTGTAATGCTGAAGGAGAGCCTTCAGAAATGTTTACCTCAGCATTTCTCGGGACATTAATGCTACTTGGAACACAAAACAGGACATTGTGCCAGATATAGACCATTGGTGTAAAAGGTTATATTCTTTAAAAAATGTTACTTAATGTATACTATTTTATTTTGGCAGTGGTTAATTAAGCTTGAGAAAGGTCTGTCTATGCTAATCCACATATTTGGTGTCCTGCATGGTTTTGGTCACTCTGTTTTTAAGTCATTGAAGACAGTGTATCAGCGGTGTTACATAGGTGGAAATTTTGTTTTACTTCAATCCACCTGATTTTCTTCAAGTTTAATAATGTCTTGGGATTTATACTACATTCCATCACCCCTGCAACTAGACCTTTTAGTCTAATACTAGTTTTGATATATAGCAAAAAATAGCTGTCTGAAAGTCCTGCATCCTTGTGCTAGTTCAGTAAATGAGAAAAATTTAACTGTGTGAATAAACATACAGAAAGTTATTATCACATACAATTACTATGTGATATTTCATGTATGATGCTTACAGATATAGATGCGTCTGTGTATTTCAAGATGAAGCTTACATGTCCTCCTACATCACACTACAAGCCTTTTTTTTTTTTTTTTTTTTTTCAAAGGCAGATTTTGAGTTTCTAAACCTGGTAACTTTCTTATTAGTAAGAGAGTTTACCAACAGGAAGATTGTTTCCTGTTATTCTAGAATGCTGGAAATACATCAAAGCAGATGTCTCTCATTTGTCATTGTGTCTAAGTGCAGATTATTCTGATGCAGGATGGATTAAAAGAGGGTTTAGATCTCATTTTCTGGGGCACTGGTGGAACTTAGCCTTCCAGCTGCTATGCAGCTCTACAGTTTCTCTCTGGCTTTTCCCAAACCAAGACAGGGCTGCAGAGAGAAGATGTAATCAGGCTGCATGTGGATGACGAGCTAGGCTGTCTCTTCCCCATCCAGACAGCTCCACACTGTGGGAACAGTCCCACCTCATGAGATCGTCAGATCGGTTAGGGTTAGGGTTAGGGTTAGGGTTAGGGTTAGGGTTAGGGTTAGGGTTAGGGTTAGGGTTAGGGTAGGGTTAGGGGTGCTTAAATCAGAGTGGATGGGAGAGGACCCATCCCTCCTGTGCTGCCCTTCCTGTCAATGCTATACCCCAACCCTAGCTGCATCCTGAACCTGCAGGGATGCTGTTTCCACAAAAAGTTTTTATTCTGCATGATGCTAGAAGCCACGTGTATATGATGGCTGCAGACACTTCGACGTTGGAAAGAGAGACATGGAGGAAGAAAAGCTGTAACTTTACTGAGGATTTATTTAAAAAAAAAAAGTTATTGTCACCTCTGTTATGCTCCTGCATTTTCTCTTTATCTTTTTTTTTTATTTTGCACTGTACTTTTCCCTATTTGATTTCATCTTTTAATTAATATTAGTATTTTTGTTACTCTAATGTTAATAGTCTTTATACAAGATTTTGTTATCTGTCCTCTACATGCATACTGATCCAGAAGTAGGGATGATTATAATGTTAGGTTTTGTTCTCTGCTGATTGCAGCAGTTGTCAGTAAAAGGAGTTATAGCTGTGTTTAAACTGTAAATAGATCACTATACATCATCACTGTGGTTTAAATTAGATATACTGTAATACTATGCCAGATTATTCATTTGTCCTTCTAAAGGAAAAGAAAGACAATTATATTGTATCCAAGGAAACTGACTGCTGATTTTGGAATTAATATTGTGAATTAGAAGGAAATTAGACAAAAGATTAACTGTGCAGTTGTCTAATCCATATGAAAATAGATAGAAAGTGGTGTGTTGGTGAGAGTGGATTGTTGGGCAGTGTTTGCGTCAAGTATGGATCTCTGGTGTACTGTCAGTGTGTATTGGTAATCAGACTATGATCTTCATGATTATGAAAGCCTAAAATGTGTATTATAACATGTAATAAAACCTTTTATTGTATTTCCTAAAGTTAATTGAAGTTTGTATGGTTGTTCTATTCAGAGGCTGGTGTGTGTGTCTAAGCTGTATAGAAAAAGAAGGTAAGTGTTTGTAGAAATTGGTGTTCGTATTAAAGTGCGATTTTTCCTTCGGACAGCAAATGTTCCGTGCTTGCCACAGGTTGAATCCTAAAGGCTGGAAAGACAGTTACAACATTTAGTTTAGTGTAAAAGATAACCTTTAAAGACACTCCTCATACTTTCTAATGTAAATTGCACAGAAATTTATGTGTAACAGTGATTAATATGGTTTATTTTGCAATAATTCTTAGCTATCTCAACTAAAGATTGGGTGCAATTGCATTGGTACATTTCTTCCCTCCCAAACCCACAAGGATCTTTCCTGAGTAGTGCCTGCATGTAGAGTTAGTTACACTGATGTTAAGCTATGATAGTATTTACATTCATCTTGAAACACAGAGAATTATTTCTCAACTTTCCCATTTTTTCATATTTCAAGGCACAAATCATATCTGTAGATTTGTACTTGGGATTTCTATCAAATGTCAATGTGTGTTAATTACCACCTCAGGATAGTGTTTAATTCTCAGTGTCTTCCAAAAGAAATTGCAATCAGATTCCTTAACACTTTAGGTTTCATATAATAGCAGAACAATCTGTGTGTGTAAACAGAAGTGTTGGAGATTCCTATCTGTGCATGGAATTATTCCCAGTAAACTACTCCTGAATAAGCTCCCCTTGGAGGCACTGTTATTTTTAGCTTACTACTGCTTTTCTTCTGTGAGTGATTTCAGGAAATCTTGGCCATTTTACTGTAAAATTAGAAATAAATTGAAGTGCAAAACACATTCCTCTATGCTAAACTTAGCATTCCTAATAAGTGTATGTAATGATTTGATGTTTCACTCCTCACTCAGGCAATACACTATGGTTCCTGAATGTGAAAGGCTGAGCTAGATTTTTAATTTACTAGTTTAACTTGGAGGTTGCTTTCCAACATGAAGTGTGGAAGTGTTTCCATATGTAACTTACCAGCTTTTCAGATATCAATGGAACATTTTTCACTAACTTACATGAAAAAAATCCAGGAACAAGCAAATAAAATATTACCATTATAATAATGGATTAATTTTCCTAATACATTTCAATAGTACTTGTACAACAATGTGCTGTATAAGATTGTTGAAGTTACGCCCAGAAGCAAAAGTAAATAAACTAAAGCCAACAGAAACAAATTACTTTAGAGTATTTTACTAAAGAAGTGGTGATACAGAACCACTTTTTCTTCTTTTTTTTTTTCTTTTAATAGAACCTGCTCTCCATTAAACCAAAACCTCATTTTTGCTTGAGTTTTAAAATGAATACTATTAAAAACTGGTTTTAGAATATGATTTAGTCTTTATCCTGATTAGGTCTCAATTCAGAAGTGGGATTCATGCATTTAAACATTACTGTGAGTTATGGCAAGAAAAGATGGTATCCTGAGCTGAGCTTTCTCATATGGGTAAATTATTTTCATAAATGGCCTGCTAATGTACATGAGATTTAACATGTTCTGAGTAAAGGTTGCACACTTAAGCTCTTATGTAGCAAAAATCTCTCCCAATTTTTGAATCAGCTACTTGAGAAGAAAGTTGGGAAATATGAGGAAACTGGAATTTTTATTTCTGAGATTATCTGTTTTCTCCGTCTTGCCCCCATCTACTTCAGAGTAATAGATTTTCTGAAGTAACAACAGATGGATTGTTAGAGAAAATGTTTCAGAAACCAACAAGTCAAGCTTGAAAACAGCTTACTGGGAGTTTACAACATGAGCAAGTTACTGATAAGCAGCCAAATAGAAATGTCCTGTAATAATTAATTCTCTTACATTGTTTTTGATTCGCTGTGTGTGGTTGAAAGTTTGAACTTGCACTGTTTTATTATTAGCAAATAAAGTGACTAAAATTTAGAGTAAGCAGATCAGAATTGCTGTATATCTAAGCCAAGACATTAATAAATGTTTAAACATTTTTGTTTCTTTAATTACAGGATTTTTAGCTTGAGGTGCCAATTGAGAGTCTTGTTTTCAGAAAGTTGTGGGTGTCCGTGCTTCGAAAAGTACAAGCTTTTCCAAAATTAGTTTGCCAAAAATTACATACAAGTCCAAAATGACCATGCTATTGTGAATGTTGTCATTAGTACACTGAAGTGTATGAAGTTTTGACAAAGAATGTGCTTCACACCATTCAAAGCCTCTCCTGTGTTTACAAGGCAACACAGCCAATACATGCTTTGTATTGTCAAGCTTAAAGTAGGCTCTTTTTTAAATTTAGGATTGCAGGTGGCTGGCAGGGAGATAGAGACTGGCTCATTTTTTCTGTGCCAAACTAAGTCTGCTTTAGAATTTTTGAGTTTTCTTGGAAACTTTCAGATTTCCACTTAGACATATCATCAAAATTTGTCTGCTCTTCTGCTAGATTAGTTGAGTTTATTCCTTTTCAGCTCTTCTTGGCTAAAGTGAAACCAATTGCTGCAGCTAGTTTTGTTTTCATGTAAGTGGTTATTTTCAAGTACTCGAGTACGTGCCAACACACACACACATGCAAAAGGCTTGAGTTGTTAAACACTGTTCGAGACTGTTCAGGCTATCCTGCCTGGACTTTCACTACAGTGCTGTGTCAGATCGCAGCTTCCGTGCCTGTGTGTGCTAAGATTTCTCTGTCTTGATAGATTATGTTAGTGTTTAAGCCCACAGGTTCCTAGAGTTAGGCACTCCATGTGTTACACCTTTCAAAAGGCAGCCCTACAGCCTAAAGTTTCTTTGCTTCTTTGGGATCAGTGCAGAATGTCAAGATAATGCACAAGTTGCCTGAGAAGTTTCTGCATGGGATATTAGCCTTCTAACTTGCAGTTTACTAGTTCAGAAAATATGTGATGGAAAGCAGCAAATTGTGTACTTTCTCCCACGAGTACCTGTACTTTGCATAGATTCAAATCCAGCATTCTTCTTGACTCAATGGAAATGTCTAAATCTAGACAAAAAATAACTAATCTTACATCTCGTTCCCTTTAGTGGCTTTGTCAGCAGTCTAGAACCTTTTTCAAGTGGATTCAGGTTTTTGAGGTTTTTCAGCATTGTTGTCCCAAAGGCCATAGCTTGTCTTCTCCATTATGGAATTCTCACAGCTCGCCTTGTATTCTCCCAGACAGAGTGGCTCCCCAGTCACACCTGTAACTGGTACACCAAAACCTGGTTGTTTCTTCACCTCTCCTCTTCTGGGGTTCTAATGTGACCAAGGAATTTGTTTCTGAATCTATTCTCTGGCCCCTCTCCCTGCCTTAAAAAAAAAAAAATAAATATGGTCTACAGGCCAAAATATGGTAGACTGCTACTGAGAGAAATGATCTTGTCCCTGTCTTATCTATTAGTTCCTGTTCTTTTCCTAAAGTTGACTGTAATACTCATGCAGCCATGCGATGAACCCAGACCACAGAACTGATAAAACTGAAAACTAGCTCAATAAAAAAATAAGCTGATCAATTTTCTGTCTTATCGAAAAAAATAGTTTAATAAAATTAACCAGTATGTATAAATGGTACTGGGGCAGATTCCATAGTTTGTCAGAAATGGACACAAAATGGATATTTTTAAAGTAAAAATAGGATTTATTTTTCTCCCATTATAACAGGAATTAAAGGTACTAGAGGAATCTAAACACTAAATTCCTTTCTAGTTGCAAAGCTAACACTTCGATGTTACAGTTTTTTGGCTAATGGGGGAATTTAGCCATTTGCCTGTTAGGACCAATAAGAATAAATAAGAAACTTAAAATTTATCTTGCTTTTACATTATTTTACTCTCACATGAATGATACATGCATGGATCTTTTCATTGAGAGCAGCCCTGCTGAGAAGGACTGGGAGTACTGGTGGATGAAAAGCTGGACATGAGCCAGCTCATGGCCCAGAAGACAAAAGTATCCTGGGCTGCATCAAAAGAACGGTGGACAGCAGGTCGAGGAAGGTGATTCTGTTCCTCTGGTCCGGTGAGACCCCACCTGCAGTACTGCATCCAGCTCTGTTCAGCTAAGAGAAGGCTCCAGGGAGACACTATTGTGCTTACAGGGGGCTTAATAAGAAAGATGGAGGCAAAACTTTTTAGCAGGGCCTGTTGTGATAGGACAAGGGGTAATGGTTTTAAAATAGAAGGAGGCAGATGCAGACTAGATATAAGGAAGAAACTTTTTACAACCAGGGTGGTGGAACACTGGAACAGGTTGCCCAGAGAGGTGGTAGATGCCCCATTCCTGGAAACATTCAAGGCCAGGTTGGATGGGGGTCTGAGCAACCTGATCTGGTTGGAGATGTCCCTGCTCCTTGCAGGGGGGTTGGACTAGATGCCCTTTAAAGGTCCCTTCCAACCCAAACTATTCCATGATTCTATGATTATAGCTAACAGAGCTATTGCTATACACACTCTTGAAGAGACTGGAAAATAACACGATTTCAGTGACTCAGTCAAAATTGCATAGATTTTTTTTTTTTTATGACTGACTTAGGCTAGTAAAATAGAGATTAAAAATATGCATATGCAACTTCTCTTTTGGTGTGCAACTCTTCCTTAATTTCTTTTACTTGTTTTTCTATTCACTAGTTGTGTAACCTAGACTTCTTAATTTCACAAAAGGTTTGTACTTTTATCTTTTCATATAAGTAGTCATTAAAATAAAAATAAAAACATTTAAAGTATGAACTTGTGAACATACCAATATCACCATTTTCAACCAATTCTGTGAAAGTCAAGTACTTGCTTAAACTTTTATATGAAATATGTGCTATCTTGAAATGCTACATAGTTCACTCTGATAATAGATATGTCTTTTAAATAGAAATGTTAGGGCTCGGAACTTTCATGGGTAAGAACACATTTCCATGGAAACCCTGCTTACAGCTGTTTTTCGGTTACCATAGTTTATAATAGAGCAACAAATTCTCTATTCCCATCACCAAATTTACCAAAACACAGGTTCGTTTAATAATCTGCAAAAAAGAGAAAGTGTATCAACATCAACGTGAAATGAAATGTCTTGGTTTTCTATTGCTATTACTTTTATTTTTATGATAGTTTTTAAAAAAAATTGATTTCAGGTTTCAGTTTCTCTTAGTAAAGTAGTTAATTACCGCTTTTATCTAATTTAAGTTTAGCATCTATAAATTATTTGCCAAGTAAGTATTGTTGTATTTTTTTAACGAGAAAATATTAGAAAAATGCGGTCTGCTACAAAGATATAGTATAACTTGATAAGGCATTATATACAGGAGCCTTAATATAAAAAGTTAAAACATTGACTGATACATTATAAAACAGTTCATGCATTGTCCTGTTTGGAGTACTTTTAGTCCTTTACATTTCATGTATAGTTAATTTATGCCATTCAACCAATATTAAAATGTCAGTTTTACACTGAATTCTGAGGTCGTGGTTATGTGTGACCTTCTTGGAAAACAACAATGGAAGTGATTCAGGATAAACAAGTGTGGAAAATGCTGTTCAGTGGAATTTCAGTACTCTGTATTTTCAGTAGATTTAATTACCTTATGAATGTGTAGTGCTGTCCATTTAAAATAATTTTTGTTAAGTCTGTGGGACCACAGATTTGATATCATATTCCTGTCATCACATTGTTCGTTGATTCCTTGACATTTCTGATTAGTTTTTTGAAGGATTGAGTTGTAAAGTGTTTTTGGAAAGTCTGAAAACTTCCTTGCACATCGTTGTTCTGTTTGGATGTGAATCACTAGCCATGCCAAGCTATTCTTCTCCCACTTGGAAGCTGAATACAGAAAATGTAAGACATAAAAATGATACATGTGTTTTGGTGAGTGCCTTTTCTCATAACATAAAGAGAGGACATTGAGGTTTACTATCAGACATGTTGTGTTGCAGAGGAAAAACTAATCTCCTAGAACATTTTAAAACTAGGCTACAGCAAGTGGTGTGATGTGCAGGGCAGGGGAGGAGAGTGTGGGGCAAGGAGCTAAAACCAAGAACCATTAATCATGCACTGGACTTCAGAGAATTATTTTTTTTTTTCAAGTAAAGCTAGCTCTACAGTAAACCAGCTGTAGAAATGAGTTTAAAGTCCATGAAGACCAAGACCTACAAATCTGCCTCTGTCCTGTAGGGTCAAAGGGCACTTCTCCTGCAGGCAGAGCTGCAGACGGTCCCATAAATGCAGGACTGTTGCCATGACACAGAAAGATTGTCATACAGAGCAGGATGGCAAATGAGTGAAACTTTCTTCGAGCCTACACAAGGGAGTAGGGAATAAAAGCTTCAAGTGGATTAGTGTTCTCTCTGAAAGCATCTGCACTTAAGACATTTCTTCACAGTAATTTTTCAAAGCAGTATCTCAGATCTGGCCTGCTAAATGATGTGACCTGAAGAATTTAACAAATTAGACTGGGATTCTGCTATTGGCCTGTGGAGACAGGCACAGCAGTTTGGTTACATGAATCCACTTTTATTTTCAAGAACAGAGAACAAATTAGTTGCACATAGGACTAGCAGATAGATATTGGATAATATTTAGATTTATGATTTTTTGCATTGAATTTTCATTAATAATTGTACTAAGCCACATTCCAGTGGTCCTTTCTAAATGCGTAGTGATACTCTGTAGCAATGATGTACCTGATTTTCTTTATGTTTTGAGCAGAATATTATAGTCTTTGGTGGTGATAATAGATTGTAAAGTTGATCCTCAATTTTTTTTTTGAGTGATCACTTAAGAACTCATAAATTAAATGTTATAATGAATGTAGATATATAGAAGCTCTTCCCCCCAGTCAGTACCAGGAATATTTTAGATTAGATTGAGAAAAATTAAAAATACTTAGGGAACAGATAAACTAGCTATGCTCACAACCAGAACCATCAACAGTGAAGCTGTGTGTGAACCAACACATGAAACACATTAGGGAAGAATGGTTTATGGACAGTCATATCAGTCTTGCCTGAATGTGTTATATAGAGATAGATTAAATGACTCATTAGAGGGCCAAGCCTTTCAAACATGTCTAACAAAATATGAACATGTTTTAGCAGGTTGTCAGTTGATTGAGATTTAATTCCAGTGAAACAGTTGCATGTGGAGAAAGGATCAGCCAATGTTTGAGCTAAATGCTTTTTCTGCTACTGGCACATCTGAATTGAGTGCATTTTTCAGGAAAAACACACATTTAAGGCTTGACTGCCTAGCAAGCTGCACCACTATATTCCTGTGTCAATTATAGCTTGGTGTTCTCCCTGTCAAGAGTATGCGCTTGATTTGCCAACAGATGATATGGGACGTGGAAAGGATATTCCTCTTCTTTGCATTTCAAAATATTTTTGTTGTGGGCTCAAACTTATTAAGAATCTTGTTGTTTAAGAACCTACGTATGGTCCTAATGGATCAGATCAAAGACCACACTAGTCCTCTGTGCTGTCTCCATGTATGACCAGGAACTGGCCCCTAGGAAAAGGTTCAGAAATCATAAAATCTTATAGGTTGGAAAAGACCTCCAAGATCATCAAGTCCAACCATCAACGGAACACCACCATGCCTACTAAACCACGTCCTGAAGAGCCACATCTACGCGTTCTTTGAACACCTCCAGGGACAGTGACTCCACCACTTCCTTGAGCAGCCTGTTTCAGTGCCTGACCACTCTTTCAGTAGAGAAGTGTTTCCTAATATCCAATCTAAACCTCAGCTGCCACAACTTGAGGCCATTTCCTCTTGTCCTATCACAAGTTACCTGGGAGAAGACACCAACATCTGCCTCCTTACAACCTCCTTTCAGGTAGTTGTAGAGAGCAATGAGGTCTCCCCTCAGCCTTCTCTAGACTAAACAATCCCAGTTCCCTCAGCGGTTCCTCATAAGACTTGTTCTTCAGACCCCTCACCATCTTTGTTGCCCTTCTCTGGATGCACTCCAGCAACTCAATGTCTTTCTTGTACTGAGGGGCCCAAAACTGCATACAGTACTTAAGTACTCAAGGCCTCACCAGTGCCAAGTAAAGGGGCACAATCACTTCCCTAACTCCCGTTGGCCGCACTGTTCCTGGTGCAAGCCAGAATGCTGTTGACCTTCTTGGCCAGCTGGATGGCTGTCCACCAGCACCCCCAGGTCCCTTTCCACTGGGAAGCTTTCCAGCCACTCTTCCCCAGGCCTATAGTGTTGCATGGGATTGTGGGGACCGAAGTGCAGGACTTGGCACTTGGCCTTGTTGAACCTCATACAGTTCACCTTGGCCCGTCAATCCAGCCTGTCCTACCCTCAAGCACATTGACACTCCTGCCCAGTTTGGTATCATCTGCAAACTTACTGAGGGAGCACTCAAGCCCCTCATCCAGATTGTTGATAAAGATATTAAACGAGACTGGCCCCAAAACTGAGTCCTGGGGAACATCACTTGTGACCAACTGCCAACTGCATTTAATTCCATTCAGCACAACTCTCTGGGCTCAGCCATCAGCCAGTTTTTAACCCATTGCAGGGTACCCTTGTCCAAGAAGAAGCAAGGAGACTAAAAAGTTATCCTTTCCACCATACTGCTTCTGACATCAGCAATTTATGGCTTGCTGCCAGAGTTTGTATCTTGGTAATAATGTTTGATGTTGCTAATGGAGCTATGTTCTGAAATTTGCCCTTTTTTTCCATTTCTATTTGGGCCTCCCCCAAAACATTCATGACAATGACTTCTACAATCCTGTTGAACCATTGCTTGACGATTTCACTGACTGCTCCTTAGTCCTGTCATGTACGTAACACTGAGTAATTGCTGCTGCTTTTCTTTCTCAAGACTGTCTGTTATTTTATATTCACCTACCATATACCCCTCATAATTTTCCTTTTCAGGTAAGAAAGCACATGGTTTTCTGTTTTTACTTTTTATACACAAACAACTTCCATTACCTGTTGTCATCCTTATCTTGCCTCTCAACTGCGTTTCTAGTTCTCCTGCATTCTTTTGACATTATTGGGAATTATTGGGAATTGACAGGATCACAAGATCTCCTGTTTAAATACTGTCTCAAAATATTCAGAGTCTATTTCCTTTGAGACCTTTATTTTCTGTATTTTTATTTAAGAAATAAAAAGCCAGACAGATTGTTATGCTCCCACTGTGATATTTCTCATTCAATTATGTTCCTTTCTTTGTATGTTGAAAGTGTAGCTTTCTTTGTGATCCACAGTCAGGGAAGGAAGGAAAGTTTTAGTTGCAGGTAAGTGTGCACCCCTGTGTCATGTTCCCATACATTCAAAAATTCTCTCATGAAAAAAGTATAGTGCCTGTTGCCATCGTTATGCTTTGTAGTAGACATAACTCAAATCAGATTTCTCTGAATAAAGTGGAGAGGTGTCATGTGGATTCAGTGAGAGGGAGATACGCTGCTTTGTTTTATATCATGTATCACCCAAAAAAACCAACCCCAAACCCCAAAATATATTGATGTAACATTTAAAGAGTAATACACGATCTTAGAGTGGGCAGAGTTTTAAAGTTAGCATAAGAATAGTATATTTTTGTGGAAACTGAGTGGAAGACTGCTTTATATTTGATTTTTTTTAATGTTTCTTTTAACTTGAAACAAAATATCTCAGAAGATGAGATTCTTTCTAAACTCTGTGACTTTCAAAGGGTAGCTGGATAACAAGGATGTGTGTTCGCAGTATTGAGCAGTGCTTCATTTGCTGTATTGTAGCCTAAATTTCACAGCAGCACTTTTTGTTTTCTAATATAGAAGTTCTGTATGATTTCTGCTAGATCACCTGAAGCAAATGTTGAAATACTAGTTTCTCACTTCACTGTAGAGAGAAAACAATCCTAACAGTCCTAGTTTGGGAAGACAGAATGTACTGGATCAAAAATCTTTAAAACTACCATCTGCTAAATTATTTGAATCTAAAGGAAGAAAATGCACACAGCTGTGTTTCTTAGCTTATTGTAAACAGTGTTTAGAACTAAAAGACTGGTATTAATGCGACAAATGTATGAGATGAAGGAGGAGTATTCTCAGACAAATCAACTTACTTTCACTTTGGGAATTACCAACCAATAATTCCTTCTGTGTTTTAAGAGATTTTCCTTGTGCAACAGTTCTTGAGTACCAAATATATTTTAAACTGCTATCCCTGAATGCAAGCAAATGGGAAGACCTGAGTCAAAAAGAAAACTGAACAAAAAGAGGAAATGGCTTTTGGTACATTTACTGGCAGTTCAGTGTATGTCCTAGTGGGAAAGCAAAAAAACATTAAAAAAATCTTTTACTTGATCAGAGCATTGTTTGGGAATACAATGGAGGCATTTATGGGAAACCAAACCACAACATACTGGAATGTAATGTTTTAGCTGTGTTTTTGAAAGTATAACTCCTCTTAACCACCTAGTTGTCATGTATGTATTTCTAAAACAGTAATAACCAGGAATAAAATTTAATTGCAGTTTTGCAAGTGCTTAAGTGTTAAGATTTAATTCTCATGTCACTTGATGATCTCTATTAGTTGAAAATGTTACTGCATCAGTTCTACCATCTGTTGAGATTAGTTAAAGCTGAAGCCAGTGGCCTCTGTCATTGTAGCAGGGCTTATGATGCTGGACTTTTGGGGGATGGTTTGTTGTGGTTTTGGTGGAAATTCTTATCTGTCTTACCAGTCTTTTTGAGTAAATGCACCTTGAGATTATAGGGGCTTTTTTTACTTTCCTTTTGTGTTTTTAAAGAAGCTGGGGCATGTGGATTTTTGTCCTGCTTAACACTTCTGTTTGAGAGACAAATAGATTAGGTCAGGAGGGTGAGTGCAGAGGACTACTGAAGGTTTGAAGAACTGAAAGTTTGCTCAAAATGTAATAACTTTGGGTGGTCTTTTCTGGATGACACATGGGAATAAGCATTTGAAATGTGACTCATTTTCAAATCAATAAAAGAGGAAAGAAGGTGGCTCTGCTTCATAAGTATTCTCAAGTTTTTCCTTTTCAAAAGTAGCAGACAAGATTTTAATTTGCAGCAGATTCCTCTTCATAAGAGCACCAGTCCAACAGTGTTCTGAGATAAGATTAAGCAGATTGAAATAGTTAAATTTACAAAACAGTGCAGTAATAATATTTTTCCCTATCCTTTTACAGATTCTTCTTCCTTCTCTTTCATCTACTGAATAATGAATGAAGACTCTCAGAGATTTCCACATATGTGGAATAGAATAGTTTCTATCAATTTATACACATTCCTTTTTGTATTTGAAGAGATGAGTCTTTTTAACTACATTTAGATGCAATAAAATCAAATGTAAAATTTATTTAAGCAATTTTATTTCATTTTTACTTTTACTTAGAATATGAAGAGTACATTGGTACTGAGGTTATATAATGCAGAAAGTCAATTTCCAGTAAACTAAGTAGATGTTATATACATAACACTGGAGAAGAGAATATATTGCAAATAGATTATCTCCCATGGAGGACAGTGTCATTACATGGTTGGTGAGAAAAGTGCTGCTTTTTCTTTGTGAGGAAAACTGGTGCTTTGAAAAATAGTGCTTCATTTAAAAAAATGCAAAGAGTGAATTTCATTCTGTGGATAAAAGAGTTTTGACGGAACTTTCCTTTGAAATGGTTAGGGAGGAAAGCAGTGACAGTATTTAGGGCAGTAACTCCTAGCACAGAAGTCCCTTTTGGCCAATTGTTCAAGCTTGGGTCTCTAGAGGAAACTGCTGTTGTTCTGGGACTGATAGCCAGCTCAATCACCATAGGAGAACAGGAAAAGTTTAATTGGCCCAAAATAAGATTCATAACGTCCAGGCACTTTGAAGATATGACTGAGCAAGACAAGGTATAAATTTGTATTCCAAGGCCCTGTTTGGCCTAACTCTGAGGTACAAGAATACATTTCTTTTCAACCTGACACAGTCTGGAATAATCTTTTACAAACAAATGCTAAAAGATAAGTTTTCAAAAGGATAGATAGTCTACTCATTTTTCTATTGAAAGAGAAAAAGTACAGTACTCATTTTTTATATGATAGATTATTGATTAAAACATTTGTGAAGTAGGAGACCTGGTTTCAGTTCCTTTGTCAGATAGAAGAGACTGAAAGCCAGAACTTCCACCTACTGGGAGTGTACACTAAAAAAAAAAGTATTAATAAATACTTGAAATCAATCATGAGAAAACAGAATACTGAGGAGCTGGCAGTGGAGTGCTTTTTTCTTTTTGAAAATGTTCAAAATCTGTTTATGGGGAGGGTGAACTGTTTAAAGGCTTTGCACACCAATGGTACATGTATTTTTTAGTCATGGGCAGTAAAGCTAACTCAGAAATATTCAGAAGTGAATCATTATACTAGACATTTCACAAATGCTAAAGCACGTCAGGTCACTCAGAGAGCACTAATCAGGGCTGTGAGCATATGACAAAACAGTAGGAGGGAAATTAGATTACATTCAGTTCATAGTGATCATACCAAAAGCAACACTCGACACTTTCTGCAATTACTCATTCCTGTCACTTCTTACAAATGTTTGTGATCTGATATAATATAATATATATTTGTGAGTACAGCAAGGGTTTTCCCAAAGGAGACCTTTCATGGTGTTATTGCAATAATTTTCTAGGGTAAGTGTGCCTTGAATACATAACTTTAAATCCAATGCAACAGTGTTGTTTGAAGCTGTTTTCCAATAGTTTGTTCTGGATTGACTCTTTCTTCCAGCTGGTAATCATATGGTACAGGTCATCACCTTCCCCCCCTAACCCCCACCCCCGTTCTTTCTTCATTTTATTGCAAATAAGGTTGCGCATTCTTACAATAGTTATAGAGCTGCTATTTTCTTGGCTTCATCTGCAAGCATTTTTTTTTTATTATTTAGCCTTGCCCTAGCCCCATATCCAGCTCAAATAAAGAAAAAGAAACATTTGCCTCAACTGCAAGAGTAAATGATGATCTGCTGGAGTGAGTGAATGTGTGCATGACAGATCAGAGATCATCTGTGCACTAATATGTTCTCTTGAATTGTTTATTGGGACATCTACTGTGCATAATCCTTAAAAATTATTCTGCTTTACTCATCATTAGGTGTAGAAACTTATGATGAGGAGCAGTAGCTCAGAGTCAGCGAGCAAAGCAAATTCAGGAGTTAAAATTCAGAACATCAAGAAAAGGCACAAAGGACAAGAGTTTTTCAAATTGCCTTTTCCAAATTTGTGTGCAATGTTGTTTCTTGAGGCTTTATCTTCCAGCAGAGCAAGGCAAGGTCCAGGTACATGCAATTGGCTGAAGTCAGAGATTTAATGGATTTGTCAGATGCAATCTCCCACTCAAGAGCTTCTACAATAAGGAAAAAAACACCTCCTGACTCCAAGTCCTTCCCCTTCTCCCCCTCAGCCATCCTACATCCTCTCGCTCTGAGGGGAAGGAGAGGTGAATGGAGTTAAGAATGCTCTTTAGATGCTCTTTCCAAATCCCTAATAAAACTTTTGACTTTTCTGCTGTAACATCTTCCATCAACTACTACCCCAGTAGACAACTAAAAATTTTCATCCTTTAATGAGGGTATGAACCCATCTTTCCAACATTAGGATATGCAGCTGCCCAGCTTTTCTCCCATCTAGCTAAACTGGGTGACTTGCTGGTGGAGCTGCAAGATTTGCTCAACTTCATTTATCCCATTGTTGATTCACAGCTGGAGTAAAGACACCAATGTTTCCGAAGGCTAGTATCAAGACACAATGGAAGAATGGATTATTTTGTAACAGTTCATGTTCAGTGCAGATAAAAGGTAAAGGCCACGTTGTCATTGGCAATTCAGCCTTAGTCCTCTAAGGAGAAAAAGACATTTGAAGTCTCCAAGGTGCCCTTCAGTATTCTCCTCCTCTCCCACAAATGAGTAATGAATACATAATATTAGAAATTCCCTAGTAGGTCAGGCCATCCGGTCTAGCGTTGTATCTCCTGAGAAAGGCAAGAGCAACAGCAAAAGATGCTGTTTAGACAATACACAAGTATCTTGGCCACTTTCTGTGGTCCTTTGCCTTTCTTCTGCCCCACCATTCAGAACTGCTGAATTAAAAATGTTAGGAAAGTGCATCCTGGCTTTTTAGTAAGGGAGGGTTTTAAACTTTTGTATCTGTTTATGAACCAGTTCTCTATTTTATGTAGTCTATTTTTGAGCCTGCTGATACTTTGGACTTCCACTGCTTCATGTAACAGCAAGTTTCAGGAGTTCACCTTCCTCTTGTAATGAAGATTTTAACATTTTCTTTTAAACTGATCTTCTACTCTGAACTACTACATAGTTTCTATGGTTGCCTCCCGGTTTTAGCATTGCAGGAATTCAGACAGTTAACTCTATATTCTTTGTTATGAGTTGGGAGTTCTGTAAGCCTTCTTTGGGATAAATCAAATACATGACATTGAAGATAGGACACAGCCAAATATTAACAAACTGAAGCCTGTCTGTGTAAGTCCTGACTAATTTATTATGGAACTATATTTGTGGGTCTGAAAAGCATGATAGGTAATCAAAATTCACAGAAAAATGTCACTGCATGTTTGTAGTACATTGTACAGTTCATAAGGTGAATATGCTCCAAGTTAATGATATATTTATTTTTAGCATTAAATTCCCTTTGGATATTTAAATCTCTGAGGATTAGTTCTTATAACTTTTGCTGTTGATTACAGAAAATTTATTTCCTTTTTACTAGAATTTGGGTATAAGATGTTCTTAAAGCTGCTGCATGCAGCAATTTATATATTCACAATAATATACCAGCAGATTGCTTCCTCTCATCACCATACTGTATTAATATAGCACCATCAGTCATGTAACACTTTTTTGAGGTCTTTAATTCATGTAACATCTATTCTCTTCTTGGCATAAGTTTGTAATTTAGCATCTGTCATAATGAGAAGTCCTAAATCCTTTTGGAAAACAAAAAAAAAAGAGGCAAAAATCAATCTGCATATCCATGCAACTAGGCAAAGAAAAGAAAAGCATTCCTTTTTATAAAAAAAAAAAATTAAAACAATCCAACATACTGCATCTGAGGTACATCACTGTGACCTCATACTCAGTATGCACAAATAGAGAGAGTTAGCATGGTGTGATGAACTTCACTGTGATTTTTTCTGAGTTTTTGTGTTAAATTCTCTAGTAAAATTACATGATGTTTGCAAAAGGGGATATGGAGTAAGATATGAACAAAGAGACTGAACTCCACCTTCAAAGTTCTACTGCAATTTGGAAATTTGAAAATTGCATATGGAAATAAAAATTAATTCCCAAAGATCAAGGCTAAGGACTGCGGTTTCAGTTAAGGCTGTTTTCATACTGGATTATTAATTTCAAACATCTGCTGTTTAAGTCAGAATAGTCAGAACAGGCCAGAGATTTAAGTTCATTGGTAGTGCAGAAAATGTTGAATTGAGTATTTTTTAAATGCATCTGCCTGGAATCTAGTTGTGATTTCAGCCAGCTCCCAACTGTAGAAGTTTGATGTTAAATTAATATGTGGTACATTAAAGTCAGATATCAATATATGAATGTAGTCAGCATACCAACTGGATGAAAGAGGGACCTACGTCTAGAGAGAAAAGTGGTTATTTTTTTCCCACTGTATCTGTTTAAATTTTAAGGATTTTCTTTTTCCAAAAAGGACAAATTGAGTTTTCATTTTCTGCTGATTCAAAGAGGCATCTAAGCTTTTACAACTTGCACACTAAGTTGATGCACTTGAAAAATAGGTAATGGTAGATTTAAGCTTCCAAATAACATTGTGTTCATCCCGCAGCGCCACTTCTGCTTACCAAAAGTGGCCCACTGAGCACTCGCATTCTACGGCGCGGCTCCAAGCCAGCAAGCTTAAGTGGTTTGAATTTTACTTTTGCATTTTAAATGTGTGTTCAAGTTTTTAAAATTTAATTTAATTCACTTTTCTTAAAACAATAAACTGTACAATACAATGTTTCCTAATTGTGATCATGATTTGAAGTTTAAACTAATTTTTAATCCAATGACTTAAGTTTTAAACTCTGTGTTTTCTTTTCATTTATGACACACAAAACGCTGATTAATACAACTGATTTTAGGAGGAGATTTTGGGAATAGCTAAACTTTTTCCTCAGCTTACTTAGCTTTTTTATTTTACTTATATGTTTTGTCTAGCTCCCAGACAAGCAATGCATCGTCTTCAGTTTGGCTGTGGTACGCTATGGTTTTCTGCCTTGCGAAAATATCATGTCTCACAAAACAAGTGTTTCTTTGTACATATTGGTTAAAAAATGTGCTATGATTTCATTTTTATTTCACCAAAATTGAAGTTCTTTGTGGCCAGTTGTATGCAAGTGACAGCTCTGTCATTAAAATGGAATAACACTAGGGAGGTAGCAATGGGGAAGATGTTTGAAAACTGACACTTTATGATCAAATACTAGTTAGGAACACTCTGTCTAGGGATGCTTTGTTCTATATATGGAGATACAGATTTCTATCTTTAGAAATGAAATTTTCTGATAGAATTCAGGTTTTTTCATCAAAGGTTACTGTTCTTATAGTTTTCATGCTACAGTACAGTTTTTATTGCAAGCACATTTACATGGCACTAGTGAATGATAGGTTTACCTTTCATAGCCGTACTTCTTTATTTAATTAGAAAAATGATGATATTTCCTGGGTAGTCAATGTTTTATGTAAGTATGGAATGCAGAAATATATTCCCATAGTTGCAGTTACTTTACAATAGCACATTTGCCTTCTTTTAAAAAACGGAATGACATTTACTTTCATAAATTTTTAATTCTAAAAGGTTTTGACTGCTGAAAATGGGCAAAGGAATGCAGAGCACTTAAGCTATGTCAGTGTGTGACTACTCAAACATTTGTCATTCCTCTTAAAAGTTCTTGTTTTTATTGAGAATACTTTAGAAGAGGCTTCCAGCGGATATGTATGTATGCATTTGTATGACTATATATATATGAAGACGGGGTGACCTCTTTAAAATCCTAGTGTTAGCAGTGGAATAATAAATTACCTATTTATTTTACCTCCTGAAAAATAAATACATCATGTTTATTCTTCTGTATGCCCTAGGCCTCTGCTGAGTAAAAGCAGTGTGATGTGAATCCTATACAATTTTCTACCAACAATTTTGTACTCTTTTGTTACATTTCCATCAGGTCTGAAATAAGCCTACCAGGTTTTTGCATGGGTTCCTGGAAATTCAGGCCACTTTCATTTACTGTTGTGTATGACATCAGCAGTTTAATTGAGGCAATGCAGTGAGAAATGTGTGTCAGTGATAAAAAAACCATTGTTCATCACTGTCAGTACTAATTAGTTTTTGCAGTGGAAAAAACTTTCATTCAAAGCTGAATTACGATTTTTCAAAAGCAACAGTGGACAAATAGCAGTAAGCGTCCAGCAAAGTGAGTTAGGACCTTGTCAAAATGGCACTTCTCCCAATGGCCAATGCAAATGTGCAAAGAGCAATGGCGCGTGGCTTTTATATCAGTGAGGGCAAATAGCTGTCTGAGATTCAAACTGTTTCAGAGTCATCAAGGGAGGAGCACACCTCTTCAGAAAAAGACTCAGTGGTTTGCTTTCGATGGAAGGGAAAATGCAACCTGATCTTAGCCACACTTTCACATGACATCGTCTCTTGTGACACAGATAAGCTCAGGAAGTGTGATCCACAGGAGGGTACTGTTGTGTAGATCTGCAAAATTGCTTGGGAAATCATGCTCTGAGAGTAGGTTGCTGTGAGTAGGGCAGACTCTAAGTTAAGATAAAATTATCTTGTAAAATGGGGACAATTATTGAGGAAAAAACAGGTTGAACATTATTAGGAACATGTTCACAGCAGTACACTTAGGCTCAAATGTAAGAATGATAAAGTGCACAAGTAAAGGATGGGGAACAGGAGCAGCTCTATAGAAAAGGGTACAGATGTTATTTCAGCACACAAGCAGAGCATTAGTCAGCAACGTCACACTATTGCAAATACCATCTTGGGATGTATAAACAGGAATGTAACTTTCAAGATGCAAAAAGTAATCCCAGAAAGCCTCAGTGGGAGTACTGTGTCCAGTTTTGGGCCACAAGTTTCAAGAGAAAAATGTACAGATTAAGAAAGACTGTAATGCAGAGCAATTAAAGTGATCAGTAAGCTTAGACAATATGAGCCGTGAGAAATCTGTTGTTCTAGAGAAGGGAAGCTTGACAATGACTATGAAGTTTTCAGTACATACACAAAACTTGTACAAGGAGAAGGGAACTGATATATGCTCCATTTCCTTGACAGGCAGGATTTAAAATATGGCATATACTATAACAAGATGGATTTAGTAGAAATTTCATGAAACATTTCCTGAGCCTAGGAGGTGCTCTAAACCAGGCTGTATTGAATGTCTTTGAGAGGAGGCTGAGAAAGGCTGTATATCATAGATAAAGCCTTCTGCCTTAGGAAAAGGAATTGATTAGATATGTTTTTGAGGCCCTAACTAGGTCCTAACTAGGCTAGCTTTTGCAGAGATTTTTGGAATGTATGGGTTTTTTTCTGCTATTTGTCAGGTAGTTTATGTTCTCTTTAAAAACTGTCAGTTATTTAACCATGAATGTTTTGAAATTTAATTCTATGCATTTATGCATTTTATGGAATTTTAAAAAATTAAGTCTGTTAAACATGGCATTTGAACTGCTCTTGCCAGTTGTGTTTAAGACCTCCCTATTTTTACGGCTCTGAGAACAAAAAGAGTTAAGCAGAACATTAGGATTTGAGAGAGTTCATTTTCCTCATAAGATTATTAAATTATTTTCTGGGGGAACGGATCCAAAGATAGCCGTGGATAATCACGGCTTTAATGAAGACATAGTTATTACATTTAGTGAGCAAGTCGTTCACAAATGCTTTATTTCAGTGCTAGACTAGATTGTGTTTTATTCCAGCAACTGGGAGCCCTGCAGTGAGACACACACCCACCGACAGGAGCACATCAGTGTTATCCTAATGCAGCAGAGGCAGACACAGACCACCGAGCAATATCTGGGTTTCAGGGTGGGGCCACTCTTAGGCTGATTCTTTCCCTTGAGTGCTCATTTTTAAAATGCTACCAACTAAAGTGTTGGAGGAATCTCATCATGGTGACCCAGAAAAAGGTAAAGTGGCTGGTTCTGAAGCAACATGAGAGTTTCTCTAGCAGAAATGATTGAAATAAATCAATCTGAACTGGGGTGGGGGGGCGAGTGTGTGTCTGTTCTGAAGGGAAAAATTTATCCATGTATTTTTTTCCACTCTCCCATTCTGGACTCTAATCCATTCCTGAATAGCTTCTCGTTTTTATGTTTACTTGGCACCTAACTTTTTATTCCTGAGTTTTTTTATTTTTCATTGCATCATAGGACACTTGGTAAAATCTTGACAGGTGCTCATTGTCAAAGACTTAGCAAACTCTAGTATCAGCTTCCCGGAAACCTGTATCATTACACTCCAGGGACTGTAATACAAAAAGGAAAAAAGATGTCTAAATGGAGGAATATAAATACAATACCTAGAATATATGGTATACTTTCAGGACTGCCTTTCATTCTCTTTCATTTTCTGCGCTGCATTCTCTGCAGTGGCAGTGATGGCTATATTGGTTTTGGATCATTGTAATGGAAAGGCCTGAACATTTGCCACTCGCTGTTTTCCTACCACATTCTTTCCTCTGTTGTGAAGGCTTCTTTAATAGAAGCAATCCCATAGCTACCTGTTGTCTCTTGTGTGACTTTATCCCAATGGTAGCCAATGTTCACGGGACTACAAGCACATATTCTTTGTATAGCGGAGAACCATGAGATGCAGTCCATGTACATTTTCCCGCACGACATCCTTCTCTCTAAACTAGAGAGGCACGGGTTTGATGGATGGACCACTCGGTGGATAAGGAGTTGGCTAGATGGCCGCACTCAGAGAGTGGTGGTCAACGGCTCAATGTCCAAGTGGAGACCGGTCACCAGTGGCGTCCCTCAGGGGTCGGTGTTGGGCCCGGCCCTGTTCAACATCTTTGTCGGCGACATGGACAGTGGGATAGAGTGCACCCTCAGCAAGTTCGCCGATGACACCAAGCTGTGTGGTGCCGTCGACACGCTGGAAGGGAGGGATGCCATCCAGAGGGACC
>WHYT01015550.1:2136-110940 GCA_009806455.1 Tetrax tetrax | reverse complement strand
AAAAAATTTTTCACAATGAGAGTTGTAGAGCACTGGAACAGGTTGCCCAGAGAGGTGGTGGATGCCTCATCCCTGGAAACGTTCAAGGCCAGGCTGGATGGGGCTCTGAGCAACCTGATCTAGTCAGGGATGTCCCTGCTTCTTGCAGGGGGGTTGGACTAGATGACCTTTGAAGGTCCCTTCCAACTCTAACCATTCTATGATTCTATGATTCTATGATTCTACATTGGAAAGGAAGAGCATTTCATTGATGAGAAATGACATTTGCCACCTCAGGATTTCACTGCTCTACTGTAGGCCTGGGCTGGCTGGCTGTGCACCCAGAAGGTCAGTCTTAGCTACAGTGGTGGTTCACCTTTGAACACATGAGGGGTGTGGGTTACCCAGGAGCCAGCACAGCTCCAGTATAGGAGGGGCGGTTCAAATACTCAACACTCTATGTGGTTCGGGTGTCAGAGTCTGGCTGCCACTGCTGTGCATCAAGTTACCATACTGTGGGTTTAGACAAGGACATAACAGGCTAAATCAAAGGAAAACATAGCCATTTTGTCCTGAGGAGGTATCTACTGCCTGTTTGGACAACACATAATTAGGGAGAGATATCTGATGCATTTGATATTTGTATAGATGTGGTAGTTGAGATTTTGGAGGTTTCATAGCAATTATAACCACACAAAAGGAAACAATTTTTTAAGTAACACTGAAGCAAGCTCACACTGCAGCTGAAAAGACTTGGTAGAAGCCAACAGCAGCTTGGTTTTTCACCAATAGGTGTTGTCGTAGTTCAGCTCCGATTCGGACCAGACTACACAGTCTCTCTCTCACTCCCCCCACCCTCCGAGAGAATAGGGAGAGATAATTTAAGAAAAACGACTCGAGGTTTGAGATAAGGACAGGGAGAAATCCTTACTGTCACGGGCAAAACCAGACTCGACTTGGAGAAAACTATTCATTTATTACTACAACTAGCAGGATAATGAGACAGAGAAACAAGATAAACCTCCTCCACCCCTCCCACTTCCCGAGCTTAACATTATTTACCTTGCCCCCGAGCGGCACAGAGGGGAAGAGGGAATGGGGGTCGCGGTCAGTCCATTATGCGTTGTTTTACGCCGCTGCTTCACAGTTGGGGGAAGAACTCCTCACATCCCTCCCCTGCTCCAGTGTGGGGTCCCACCCATACGCCACAGTCCTTCATTAAACTGCTCCAGCATAGGTCATCTCTTCCACGGAGTGCAGTCTCTCCAGAACGGCTGTCCCAGCGGGCCCTCCACGGGCCACAGCCGCATTCAGGCATCCACCTCCCCCGGTGCGGGGTCTTTCATGGGCTCCAAGTGGATCTCTGCTCCTCCATGGACCTCCATGGGCTGCAGGGGGACAACCTGCTCCACCATGGTCATCACCACAGGCTGCAGGGGAATCTTGGCCAGGAGCCACATTACTCCTCCCCCTCCTTCTCCACTGACCTTGGCATCTGCGGCTGTTTCTCTCACAAGAAAAGTTCGTTCTTCACAACAGGCTGGCAGAAGCCTCTCAGGATCTCTTCACGTCATTCATCCCATCTCTGCAAGGCCCCGGAGGCCTGCGCCTCCCCCTCTGGGCCTCTGCCCTTGCTCAGCTTCGTCACATCTTCTCTTCTCTTTTTTTTTCCTGTTTTCCCCTTCTTAAACACATTATCGCAGAGGCGTTATCATGGGACATTCTGCTCCCAATTGGCTCAGCCTTGGCCAGCAGTGGGTCCGCCCTAGGCCTGGTCGAGTCCACTGAACAAAAGGGAGCGACTTCTAGCAGTTTCCTACAGAAGCTACCACCTTAGGCCCCCCTCACTAAGCAAAACTACAACAGGTGTTTATTGATTTAAATCTCTAGCTAACTGCTAGTCTTTTAGGTTTGTTGTGTCATCAGGTTTCATTACACCACCAGATGAAATACACACTGCATGCCAAATTGTTGGCTATCTGCAGAATAGCTGAAGAACTTTCAACCAGTTTTCTGCCATGATTAATCTGTTTGTACAGTATTTTTTCTTCCTGAAATGTGCACAAAAATATCCACAAAGAAAATATGAATGCCAGAAGATTTTCTGCCTCTTGTCGCTAAGCAGGGGCAAACTAAAACAGTTCAAGGTCAGACAAATAAGTATCTTGATGTATGTGGGAATACACATGCCATTGCCTGCACAGTTTCCATACCTATATATATATATATATATATATGTATGTATTATTTTTCCTTTTTTTTAGGAAGTATTTTTTTCTCCTGTCTTGGAGTCCAAAACATGTAGTCTATCCAATCTCATTTTCTTGTGGGTGAGAATGTTTTTGTCAGATCTTTTAGCCTTCTTTTTGCCCACTCACTTCAGTAGAGAGTTGTCAGATGTTTTTTCACTGACATCTATCCTCCTCACTCTGCTTTAAGTTAAGAACATATGTCGTGGTAGAGAAACCATTATATACACTAGTTTTTAATGTAGAAGGCTGTTTATATAGTAAGATTATTTCCATGCTATATGTTAATAATAAGTTTTAGGTTTTGTTGTTTTGGTTTGTTTTTTGTGGTTTTTTTTTTTGTTTGTTTGTTTGTTTGTTTTTTAAGGGAACAAGATTAAAAGAAAAGCTAAGACTTTTTTAAACTTCTGGCTTTAGTTGACCAATATTCTTCATGTTACTGATGCTCTGTGGGTAGTTTTTTTTGTTCATTTGAGCTTAGAAGATGGAATTAACCTGGTCAGCTTCATATTTCTTCATTGTCTTTTGCTTGGTGAAAATAAAGACTTATCAAGGGAGCATTGTTTCAGCTACGAGGACGTGAAGTAGACTTCAGAAATAAAATCTTTCAATCTACAATTTTGGGGTTGATTTTTTTTTGATTCACCATTAGAACACTTCTGTCTGTATTTCAGCTTATGATCCTGTTCTCTTTTACAGAACCAGATACAGTTTCTTTTGAGTGTTGTATATGTAATAGCTTACTTCACTTAATTGGTAACCAGCATAGTCTTCTGTGTCTTTTATAACAATTAAGCCAGTTTTTATGTCAGTGCGATTATCTGACTTTGTGTGCAGACTCAATAACCTTACTTTGGCCTCCTTTGGGGAGACAGATGATAAATCTCTTTTGTCTTCTGAACATATGGTTAACTTGCTTCAAACCTCCCTTTCTGACAATCAGTCAATCATGCTCCAGATAGTGAGTTACTCCAAATAACAGCATCCAATCATAGTTGTCTAGGATGAAAGGCAAACTGCTTTTTCTGACATAAGAAAAAACAAAGTAAGCAGTCATCTCTTACCTTTACAGAAAAGGACCACATCGTCTCCCCTGCTCTGTGTCACTGCATACCCATATGTAGGTTACTGGTGAGTCCTTTCAGCAGTCATCAACTGTGATGCACATGTAGTCATGGAGCAGAGCAGAGATAAAGAGCTGGGACTGCAGTGGCAGTGGGTGCTGTTATTGAGTCCTCAGCTCAAAGAACCTGCAGCTTTCTGCAACCCAGTGCCATGCAATGGATTTGAAGCTGAAACAAGCTGACTTGCATGTAGCTTGCAATATGAAAAAGATGTCTTTGACACCTTGGAATCTGTCCTCTGATTCTTAGGGTTGCCAGCACAAAGTATGACCACATGGCTGGCTAGGTCTGCATATTTGTGTGAAATGTCTCCTGCCATGTCTGTTATTCTCCTGATTTTCTGCTTGCTTCAGTTCATCTGTGGCATTGCCTCAAGCTTGCTTGTTTGGAAAAAAAAGAAAAACAAACCCCTTCTAGTAGTCTGCTAATTGAATTCTAAGATGAAAGATTTTAGTGTTAAACTCGTGTTACTCCTCTCGTATATCATGGCTATTTGTAAGTCATACTCTATTCTGGCAAGCTGTTTGTTTCCTTTCTAGTTTTCTAACTTCTAATAAACAGGAGAAAGATATACTTCACACAGTCTGAATTATGTTCTGAATCTCAATGTGAGATAGCAATCACAAATGAAATAATTTTCATTTTAAACTGTACTTAAAGATATGGTAGATTGTTAGCAGTGTTTGTGGCTACTGTGAAGTATCATCATGTGTTGTGGACAGTAGTGTTACAAAACCTCCACTAAGATTTCAATATGTGAAAATGTTGTGTTTTGTTAGTTTATAAAAGGGAACCTTGTTTCCTAAAGGAAAACCTTATTCTTTTTAATCCAATTAAATCATATTCCACAACAAAAAGATGTTGAACGTGTATGCTAGCCAGCAAAGGACTTAGCTGATGATAAAATTCTGACCCCAGCCCCAACATTAATAAGTAAACCAACTTCTGGTTGAACAGTTAATATTAATAATTTGCAAAAGTAAAGAATAGATGTTTAAACCTCCAAAAGCAAGAGAATAAAACGTGAAATTTGAAACCTTAGGTTCAGTCCATTGCAAAGTTCTTAAGACTGTAACACACACATAGTCATACATTGCACTGGGAGAGCTATTCTTCTCTTTATACATATATATATAACGGTACTAGTGTGCATTTCTGTTACTGACAGAAAAAAAAATAAGCTTAAAAATATTACTTTTTCTCAATCTGAACCTAAACCCAAATTCTTAAGATTAAAAATAGAATAATGGCCCTCCCCAAAACCCGCCTTCCTTTCGTTTATTAGCACTTTTCACCATCTCCCATCTCATCCTTCCCCAAGGTGTTTGCTCTGACTTTTAGTGTAGTCCAGCATTTCATAAGAGAATCTTTGTTTGAGACATCTTTAAACTCTGAATGTGCAGACAGATCAAGAAAGCTCATAGCTTAACATGTTTATTTTGAACCAGTCTCCAGAGTTTCTACTGCCGTGGAGTCTAACGGTTGGTACTTTGTCTTTGAAAGTAAAGTTACAAGGTAAATCCATGAAGGGCTGCAAATGTGTGATATGTAGTTACTGAATCAAACTTAATCAATTTTTATTCAGTGTAATGAAAGCTTACGTTTGTTAATACTGCTATCTGAGTTTCCTAGCATTGATATGAAATGAAGGCTTCAATTACTTATGCCAAGAACTAACTACCAATCTTGTAGCAAATGATCTTTTCATCCAGCCATGGGTAATTTTTAATTTTCCACTTTGTGATTTATATTACAGTCCAGTGATTTTTCTCTCAAAAGCATTTTGTTGAGGTTATTCCTTAAGCTTTATCTCTCATTCCGGACTTTTTTTATGTTGGGATTAGTTCTGTCTTAATCCTGTGCTTCCAGCACATTAGTCTGACAGCCTGGAAGATGTTAAAATCATCACTGAAGCCAAGCTTGTCTTAGTATGACTAAGTCTCTCACTGCTTTCTAGGCAGCATTCTTCCATTCCAAACAAGCAACACACTAGATTTATCTATGCATTTTAGGTTTTTTTCTTCATTTTCTCCAATACTTCCACATCTCACCTGATACCTTCAGTGATACCTAACTGGATATTAATTTCTTACTTATTTCACCTCCTAAGGCCACCAAATGCTATACTAAGATGTTCTGGGAAAAGCAGGATGCTGTTCTTCTTTTTCAGCTGCAGGTTTTTTTCCCCATACACTTGATTAAAGAGCGAGTATTTTTAAGCATCAATTTAATGGCGAAAAACGTGCAATAAAATCTTAAACTACAACTCACCATGAAATTACCTGAATTCCATTTGCTCAGTCAAAAAGGCCTCACCTTTGCTATAAATTCTGGATGCAGATATATTTCATATATTTTGCAGATCTACCTCTGACCTCAACCTTCAGAAGTGCAAATGCCTTATTTAATCTGCTAGTTTTGGCTTCTTGCTAGAGAACGGCAAGGCGTATTTGGTATGTTTAATGTGGGATGTCTCATCCACACAGAACAGCAGAAACTTTAGTTTTGTTTTAAAGTCCATAATACCATAGAAAAGCATTAAGCTGACAAAATGGAGCTATTTAGTAAAAGGTAGCTGGAAGTCTTGGACCTCTTGTGATAAAAGTATAGTGTTTGGAACATAATCAGGAATTTGTATTTTTCCCCATATTCCAGCTCTCAGGGTGGAATGTCAGTCTTGATGACAATATATTTAATCTGATGGCCCTGATATATCAATTTGTGTAGGCTTATTAGCATCTCAGTTTAGACTTTCATAGAGCCAACTGATGCCTTTAGTCAAGGTTATCTTTGGCTTGAAACTTTTGCTGTATCTAGCAGTGAGATGAATAAATGGTAAGGAAGGGAAGAAGGGAAACATTTTCAGTCTCTGGATTATAAACTGAAAAAAAAAAAAGAGAATAAAATCTTCTCACTCTTCAGTTTTTAAAGATTTTTTTTAGACTGCACTGGCTAAATTGGTTTACTGGCAGAAAAAGGCAGGAAAAAATAATCCTCTGCCACTTTTCATTTTGGGATAAATCCTAAGTGTCAGAGATTTGAGGATTAGCTGTCCCTGAGGTCACTTTTACTTTAAAACATAGTCTCATCAAGCTTCAGAAATCTTCATAGTTAGAAATAATGGAGCCAAGAACACTTTCAGAAAAATTATACTTGTTAAAAATGAGGCAAGTTATATGTTTTGTGATTAATCTGCAATGTCAGGCAGTCTGTACTCCTGTGCCTTCGAAGTGCACTGAATTATTGTAGTAAAAAAAGGGTCCTGCCAAGCATCTTGTAAAGAAATCCCTGCTTAACATTCAAAAAAGTGTAACATAGGTCTGTTAATTGGCATGCACGCACTATACATTAGAGAGGCACCTGTATGTTGAAATTCAGTACCACCCTCACGGAGTAGCTTGGAGCTAACCAGAGAGTGGTAAAAACAACACTTGGTAAAACTTAACTGGACATACCCAGAAATTTATTTAGTGCACACCATTACATGTGAGTCCATCTAAAGGAAAGAGGAGTTGCATAGGGGTTGTTTGGTTTTGGGTTGTTTTTTTTTCTGTGAAGAAGAAAAAGAGGATGGCAAAGCCTGCAGCAGGTCACAGTGATTTTCCTTACATGAGTGCAAGAGCTCCTTTTCCCAGAGCTCTGCTTTTAACTAGCCACTAGAGTTTGCTGTAGCAGTGGCACAACCACACAGATCTGTTATGAATAGAGAGCGCTGCGTACCATCACTGCCTTTGAATGAGAAACAGAGTTTAGGGTAAAATGTGGATCCATCAAATGGCATCACTTCATGCCAAGTTTCAATCCAGTGTGAATGTTTATGGCCTCTGAAAAATTCTGTTATAACATAAAGGCTGCCAGATTCTTAAGTTCAGCAGTGTTATTGGACTCCTAGTATAATACAAACATTTTCTTTCTTTGTATGATTTATGAGCCTGTCTCTGTATCTTTTATTTTTCTGGGATCTTGGATAGTGAAGCAGAGTCTGAAGCATGCCAAACCTCTAAATGACAGCTATCTCACTGGTACTAGAAGAATGAAGATTTGTTGGTCGGAGTACCCAGCTGACCAAAGAAAATAGCTTACAGTTGGCATTGACAAAGAAAAGTGCAGTAAAAATATCGCAAGGCCAAATACGCAAACCACAGGCAGTTGAAGCCAGACCTGAGACACATAAATGGTGCAACAGTTTGGACCAGCACTTTTTCCAAGCAGATAAAATAATTTCTGTAAGGTAGAGTTGTTAATTTAATTTTCATGCTCTGTAAAAATAAGCTGATCTTGGAAAGCTACGATTTTTTTTTTTTGAAAGTGAAGTCATTGACAAAATGAAGTGCTATGACTAAAAAATGTATACCAAGATTCCTTAAACAGTGCCGTTAGTAAAGCAGGTATGATTACCCTGCTGATACAACCAAGACATAAATATATTGAAGACACTAGGTGAGTTAAGAATTTGTAATACTTTAACTTAATGTGTGCACCAAGATACTGGAAGCAGTCTGCTGTTTCTTTTCTTAACTTATAAACTGTGAAGTGCAATTTTGCTTCAACACTTGCAGTCCTGAAGAAGAACTTTTTTTTTTTTTTAAGCACATACTGTATATCCAAGGTACTTTTTCATTAGATTGCTAATAGAGAGTAATTTCACACTGTGGTCAATGGATATATATATTATTTTTTTTTTTGGTCTAATTGGTTATTTTCAACTTTTATTCTTGAAAAAAAAAGCACTTTTAGATGTTGTACAACTTCTCTGTCGTATTTTCATGCCAGCTTAAACCTAGCTTGACCTGGCACTGTTTCAGGACACACATTTTTATTCTCTGAGTTTCTTGCTGCTGGAGCTGTTCAAGACTGAGGTTGCCAATTTAGTGTCTGTTCACTAATCACTTCGAGCTGAGTTTGACCCAGATGGTAATTTTCTTTCCCCTCAGAAATATAACTAGATTTGTTGAGGAATAAGAGCTATGTCAGATTTATGATGATGTATGATGGTGGCATCAGGGTCTTTGGAAGCTTGTAAAAAGGTATCCACCATCCATAGATCTTCTGAACACAGAGCAGTTTCAGAAACCATGTATCATGCTTTTACATGTCACAATATAAAAAGTATGAAACCACTCTGCTTTGAGTATCAGGTGTGAGCAGAGTGCAATATAGTTGGCACTTTAAACAAAACAAGGCAGAAATGCAACTTCCACAAGAATAACAGTACAGAATATCTATCTGTAATATTTGGACAGAAGGAACAACTTTGGAAAGTTATTTACATTTAGAACTTTAATTTAACAGAAATGCAGTGTTACTACCAAAAATTACAGGTTTGTTCTGAACCTAATTATGTGCCTCTTTTAGCTTATGGTGTGTTTAAGCGACATCATAACAGCATCTTTAATTTTATTTCAGTCATTGAATATTATTTAGAAAGAAGTTGACTGCAACATGCTACTGACAAAAAAAAAAAAGCTTACTTTCAGGCTTTTACTTGTGAATTTTTCACAGATGTTCTTGGTTACCTACTTAGGTAGTGGAAGGTAGCAATTTGTAGCGCGCCTGAGTGGAATGGAGAATTATAACTGTGTAACATGATCCACTGTCCCTGCCCAGCTTGGCAGTCTATTTCTGTTCTGCAAGGACTGCTCCAGTGAAGAATGAGCACTTTCTGGTGTTTTTCAAGCTTATACTTTCCCTGCATCTTGTCCATGTTTCCACTGTTTGTGCAGAGGTTGGTGTGGAAGTAGAGCACAGAGCAATTTCAAGTCCAAGCTTTTGGAAAAGAATAAGCAGTGCAAGAAAAAGTGACTGAAGGTGTGTGGGTCTAACCTTCAAAAGATCAACCCTGAGATCAATAAGCAAAAGTCTTATCCCTCTAAACCATTGATTCACAAATCAAACTCTTAGAGCTTTCTCTTAGAAATGGACTTCTACAACCTAAGTCGATGACTGGTGGGGGACTTTTCTGATGCCTTCTGAGAAATTTCTTTTCAAACTGGTGTTGTCATGGCCGTTGAGAAAACCCAAGTCTCCTGTCAGTGCTGAACCTGACACCAGTGCCAGTAGCTTCCTCAACTTTCCAGGTCCTGACTACTACTAAGACTTCATCTTGTGGCTGGTTTAGTATGCTTCACTGGCTTTAAATGTTGCTTGTCTGACCATTACCTGTGTTTTTGCCCTAATGCTGATAGAGCATTAAGAGGTATTTCCTTTATGTGGACACATAAATAGGGAATGCTGCTTCTTTTCTTGGCTCAACTCCTTCCTCTCACCGAAAAGGGCAGTCAACAAATCAGAATGCTAATATTTCTCTACAGAGAAAAATATTCATAAAACAGATTGTTTTAAATAAACCTAATTTAAAACATTAAAAATAATGCAACCTGCTGTATATGATTACTGTGCATTGAAATCACTCCTTATTTACATTGTATCTGTGCTTTCTGTTGAATATGTTACTTGTATAATGTAAATAAAATTTAACTGCATGTTTAAATGAACATGTATTTTTAATTTAAATATGCATTGATATGTAAATACTTTATTTACATGATGGGATAAATTCCATTTGTTTTGAAACTTTTACTGTGCTTTACTATCATGCTTACCAGACTGTTTTGCTTTTAAAGTAGAGTAGATTTATGCCCCTACAACATTAATGTGCATTTTAAGTGTTGTAGTTTTGTGAAATTCGGTAGCTAAGGAGTAGCATAAACAGATAGTGGGATACTCCTACCTTATTAAAGGCAGGAGTAAAACTGAACTCTACTCATTCCCATTCCTCTATTTTTAACCGTGAAATCCATAGTCTCCCTGAAATGGAAGAATAGTGAGAGAGAGGCTGAAAACTAGGATGTGCTGATGGATTTCCTGTGACTTTGGTTGGAAGTTGGGTGTTTATTTTTATAAATTTCATTTCAGCAATGATTGTAAAGACAAAACAATTGAAGAGACCTGATTTATAGAACATTTTAAAAATTGCAACTGCTGTGTCCTACTTCTTTCATGAAATCGAATTACTACTTTTGAGCCTGGAAACTCTGACTGTGTTTTCTTTGTATTGCCTACAGGTCCTTAAAATTTGTTTGCATTCCTCTTTGTTCAGAGTTTTCTAGGCATGTGGAGGAGTAGGCTTGCAGCAGAAGTACTGTGGAAGAAAACTAGTTGCAGAAGTTTTGAATATTTGGGAGAGGGATAAGAGGCTGGGAAAATGTGGGAGATTACAGCCTGGGTAGCACTCATTTTATTCAATGTAGTGTGGGAAAGTGTGAAAAGGAAGAAGAGGATAAAAACCAAAAATATATATTCTGCATTGCACTTAGTGGAAGTTTTCAAAATAAAGCCAAGCTTTTCCACTCTGAACCTCATAAGAGGGATAAGAACAACTAATTCACTTATCAATGAGTGCTGGTAATAATTTATTCCTATAGTAGCTGCTGTGTTTTGATATTAAGTAGCTCTTCCAAGGTTCTTCAGTCTATTTCAAAACAATCAACCATGACTATTTTAGAATTTAATATTTACTTTTGTATTGTTATATTTTATTCATACTAAATTTACTCAGTTTCATTTCAGTTTTTGAATTTGTTTAGTTTTCAAATAATGATTTTGAAAGTAATTTTTGAGATCTCTGTATAATGATAATATAATTCACATGTTATACTCCCATCAGAGTCAGAAATTATTGAAACACACAGTAAAGGAAAAAACTACCCCAAATAGCTTATATTTGAAGAAGAAAAGGAAAGCACGTAACAATGTCATCAGAGGAAGAATTGGCAAAATTCTTTTATAGCAGGTGTTTCCTATTTGATTTCTTCCTTTGTAGTGGGGTCTGCAGTGCAAACTACATCACAGGTTTGGTTTTTTTTAAAAATATTTCTCTCTTAAATTCATGCTTTAAATAACTCTCTTCTCACCAAGCTTTCTTCTCTCTATTTGAAACAATTGATGGTTGTTTTTAATCTCATGTCTAGCTGAACCATTGTATTTATGTCAATGGAAAGGCTTTATAAAACATACTGATAGTGCAGATTCCAAGTGTTTGACATTACTTGATAGGACAAGGGGTAATGGTTTTAAAGTAAAAGAGGGTAGATTTATGCTAGATATAAGGAAGAAATTTTTTACAATGAAGGTTGTGAAACACTGGAACAGGTTGCCCAGAGAGGTGGTTGATGCCCCATCCTTGGAGACATTCAAGGTCAGTCTGGACAGGGCTCTGAGCAACCTGATCCAGTTAGAGGTGTTCCCGTTCCTTGCAGGGGGGTTGGACTAGATGACCTTTGAAGGTCCCTTCCAACCCAAACCATTCTATGATTTGGTGACACGAAACTAAAAGCATGTGGTTGCTGTAAGGAGCAGACCTATCTTATCCTCTTGACTCTGCATCCTTCCTCTTCCCTCAGTCTTATACTAAGACTGATGTGGTGATTTGAATCTGTGCTGTGATCCTGTTGAAAACTACTTGTGGGGTTTTTTTCCCTTTTCTTTTGTACAGCTAGTTTTCTTATTGAGCCAAAAATGCTGTCATGCATGCCCTTTAGCTGACTGCATGTCGTCACGCTCCATTTAAAAAAAAAAAAAAGCAGGTAGGAATCAGTTACAGGCATTAAGCTGAGGATGATATTACCCAGATCCAGTCCAAATTAGTCTTTTTCTCTCCTTCTGGTTTATAGCCATCTAGAATAGAGGGGATATTGGGCAGGAGGCAGAAGTAGGAGACATATGTTGAAGTGATTTTTCTTTCAGGTCTTTCAAAATGCTGAAAGGCTTATGCTGGACAACTTCATATTTGGATTCCCATAGTCCAGCTTAGGCCTTGACTAGCTTTGAATGGTTCTCTAATTAGCTTTAGTTAGGTGCTTGTTTGCTTGTCTACAATCCTCGGATACTCTACTCCTAAACCATTACATTTCTGTTAAATATACAAATGAAAAAGATGCAAGGTAATTCATCTCAGGCAGAAACAAATTGTTATTGTGTAACAAGCACAATGAGCTGCAATACAACAGCAAGTGTAGTGAATGAGAGAGACCAAGTGTAACAGTTCTTTCAGGAGGAGACAGAATTCCAGAGACAGATGGATTGTATGGATTCATCAATCTTAAATAAATGTTCGTAGTTGCTGCCCCCAGAAATTATAGTGAATATACTTTCGATATTAGGCATTCTGCTGTGTTAGTAACAGTACAAGAAGTTTGGTATTTAACTCACAGGTTATTCAAATTCCCCTGTTCTATGCTAGGACACTGGTACAGAGTTGCCTGGCCAGTTTCTCTTTGAGGATGGCCAGTTTCACCCCTGACAAAATCAAAGGAAGATTTCTCTTAGAGCTCAAGTTCTCAGACCTCTGTAACCTAGTGTGCAAGTCTCAAAGGCCAAGGGTACTAAACAACACATGGCAGGTGATGGACAAGACTTTCCTTGCTAGCTGTGGTACCTGTTTGAGTATCTCAGGATCATGTTTTCTGTCCACAGTGCAGTAACACAGCTTCTCTCCCTTTTTATAATCCCTTAGGGCAGAGTCGGCTGGTTGGTAGATCACAGCAACGTGATTTCACAGAAAAGACCAGTGAAAGGTAACTAGGGGGCTGAAGATGTTTCCCAGTAAGGGCTCAAGACTTTGCAGACCAGTAGGTTTGGCTAGTGAAAAGTAGTTATGCCTTCTTGTCCATTCTAGCTTACCTTCTTTGGGGAGAGCAGAAGTGTTGGACCAAATAGTAGTGCTACTCCCACGAGGGTGAGAAATATCTGAGTCTTTGTAACTGTATTGTAACTTTTATTAAGCTTCCTAAGTCTGGCAAAGAGGACACTAGTGATGTCCCCAAAGTCTGGCTGAGAGAATCTGTTGATCAATTTTAATTTTAGTGACAAATTTCCAAGGCGCAGTGTGCAAGGGAGTAATCTTTTTGTTTCATCTGCATGACTTGATTTTGCTATATTTCTCGAAGTGGAAAAAAAATAGACGGGAAAGAAGATTGTTCATTTTCATATAAGGCAGGATAGAGGAGAAGGAAGGAGGTGCTAACCTATGTGGAGTGCCTCTTTTTCTGTGAAATACCTAGAGAATGGGAAAACTGTCTCAGGCAGTGCACTACATCAAACCAATATTGAGTTATTTTGAAGCATTCCTGGCTTTCCTCTCCAATATGATAGATCAGCAACATGCATATGAATGCTGCAAACAGCTATACTATTATTGTATATGTGTATTAATCCATACTTGCACTTTCTAGTAAATTATTTTTCTAGTTAATTCAATTTTCTAGTGAAAAGGCAGTGTCCATTTTATCTTGTGTTTTCTTTTATATGTAACATCTACATTGAAGCTGGACAAAAAAGAAAACTAAAATTGTCAAAGCAAGACAGAAAGTCCTCTTTGAGTTTAGTCATGCAACAAGCCTGCTGCATCAAGGAGTGTGGAGGAGATTCTCTGGACATACCACTGTAGCATGAAAAAAGCCCACAATAAATGCAATAAACTGCTCATTAATTTCTGCTGTGAATGAAACTTTTTTCTCGTTAAT
This sequence comes from Tetrax tetrax, assembly GCA_009806455.1. NCBI lineage: Eukaryota > Metazoa > Chordata > Aves > Otidiformes > Otididae > Tetrax > Tetrax tetrax. The sequence continues at coordinate 97,065 of WHYT01015550.1, read as the reverse complement.
TCTTTTTCCCTTCTCTAATTGTATTAACAAAGCACGGAATGTTGAAGGGACAAGAGTGAATGTCCTGGATGCAATCTGCAGCATGCCTAACAGTTTTAATCATTGTTTTATTCTGTGAGCCCTGCCATAAAGTGCAGCACCACTTGCATAAATTGAGCAATCACATTGTGTTCTGCCAGCAGAGGATGGGTAAGGCAATTAATATATGTGAAAGCTCATATAGCACCTTTCTCATTGCCCCTTTTACTTGTGTGAAAAGAGGAATCAGTGCAGTGTCTGTAATGCAACATTCATCCTACATGGATCATGTAGCTATTACCCTGAATATACAATATCCTCAGTTCCTGTTTGCTCGGAATAAAGATAGCAAAAGCAGCAGCCAAACTTGCCAGGGACAATTCTGCTATCGATGCTCTGGCTAAAACAGCAGTGGCTCAGCACTTTTTTTCCCTCATCAGCGGCCTCTCTGTTTCCCATGCATGCCCTGTCTTCATTTCTGGTGCAAGACTTCGTCTGCATCCACATGGCAGAATTTAAGTGGCAAAAATTCCCACTGTTGCTTCTGCTGGTTCAGCAAACTGGGTGCTTTGTCAGGTAGTTTCCAGCACTTCTGCTGCTTTTTGTTGTATGACTTTGCCCACCACAAAAGTAAACACTTCAAAGTGTTTTTATACTGGGACAGACACTTAGAGGTCACAGCTTCAAGGCAGCTTCACTGCCTTCTTCTGTATGCTATGTATTTTGTACTCTCATCTATGTACCTGCATAGTTATGTTGCACAGACAGTAAGAATAATTTCATGTTTTTTACCTCCTGATTGTGTTTCTTCTTGTTCTTTTTCTTTTTAAGATCCAAAACAATAGTCAAACATGCTGCATTACTTCTGCTAACTTCTTTACGTGATATCTTGCCTCATGGAATTCAGTGGCAATCAAGTCGTTGGATTCAGCAGGCAGCCTTTCTATGGGACCTGATAACTCCTTGTAACTGTCATGTATTCCAGCACAAAGCTTTACCCTGAAAATATTATATCTGTAAGAAAAAGGTCTTATTACTATTCTTTGTTTTTAATGCACTATAGAAATATGGAAGTCTGCATACTAGGTAAGAGCTCATTTTACTAGACCTGCACAGACATGAAAAATGATCTTTTGCTCTGAACCTAAAACCCACAAGAATGTGATAGATCAGTGACATGTAATTCAAATATGTATTGAATTGTTCACAAGAGGGTTGTATGTACAGAACATAACCTTCCATTAATACATACTAATTTTTTTTGCTGACATTGTGTTTAGTGACTGATATAGCATATTACACAAAGAAATTAGACTATCTCAACCCAGATACGATTAGCCAAGTAAACAAGTTAGAGACTAGAGAAAGGGTTCTGACATATAAGCAATGTGACTGGTGTGCCAGTTCTAAGAGTCTTATATTTATACGTTAACTAAAATTTCCTGGTGATCCAGATGCTGGTTCCCAGTATCTTTTTAATATATGTTCAGATTAATATCTTGCAGTGCCTGAAAGTATGCTAGTGGCTGAGCAGTCCAAATAAATAGCACAAAGTTGCTGTCAGAAAATACTCATTATCTAAATCCCTGATCTTGCTGGCACCCAACAACATACATAGATTTGCTCCTGTGAATGGCTTCATAGAATTCATTGGAACCTCTTGGCTAGATAAAATTATACACTACTTAAGTGTCTAAAAGTTCAGGACCTAAGACTGAACATGGTATGATTTAGTGGGTAGAGGGAAAAAAATACTGGGAACAGCTATGATATGGCAGTTCTATATCACCTTGTTAATTTTACCGTTAATAAAATATGGAATTGAGATACCTAGATGTCTGAACATTTCTATCTCTTTATGGCTCAAGCTTTTTATCATAATTTAGAAGACGCTTTAGTCTATTTTATCTTCTAAAAGTTTTTTGATGAAACTATTAATAATCTTACTATCAAGGGATTTATTTTCTTAATATATATATTAAAATGAAACATTTTCTATAACTTTCTTTATGAAAGCTAGTGGAAAAAAATAGGGAGGAAAGAATACATGCACCTGGATAATATATCCTGGGCCACTATTATTAATATAATTATCTTTTAGCCTGCCTTCCTAGGGCAATAAGTCTTAGGTGAGATCACTGTCTTTTGTCTGTTAGTATTTTCTCCTCAAAACTTTGAACCCATGGTAAATTTCAATCAAAACTGACAGACAAAAAACTATGATCTTGCATGTTTTGTGCGGATCTGCTACTGATGAAAAAGGGACCTTGAAGTTAAGGCCTCTACTAAACGAAAAGCAAAATGTGGCTATTAAATAGTCTGTTTGACGGGAGCCAGCCAGTCAAGTCAGCACAGTCATATGGTCCCCAAGATCCAGAGCAGCCACAATGGTAGTGTCTTTTGGCTGACAGAAAACCTCTAAAGGTAAAAAATTGTTACAGTGGAAAGGAGAATGTAGGGGACAGAAGACAGGAATTGAGCCTTTATTAGAGACACTGTCCATGAAACAGGTGGTTTTCGTGCAGTTGTATATAAGCTTTAATTTAAGGGGAGTAGGTTACCTGCTTTACAAATAGATCATATATGGAGAGTGCATTTGATTGTTCCTCTGTTCACTTTCAGCGATCTCAGGCCAGATGCAGCACCTTATTGTCCCTCTCCAGTGAAATCAGATGCTCTATGGGCACAAAAGGAAATGGAGAAATGCAGTGGTGACTGAATTCTAATCATTCACTCTGACCCAGCAATCTTTAGTCAAGTGAAAGTATTGTAGTGTCCTTATAGTAGTGGCAGCTGAGAGAAGGGCGTAGGATTCAGTGCTTCAGTTTGATCCTTTAAACACTAAACGAAGTATTTCGTTCCATTCTTTGCTCACACTCTGCAAACCAAATGCAAGTAGAATAATGTAACAGAGTCTATTAAACCCTGGTGATACAAGCAGCTGGAGAACATGGTACCTGCAGCATGAGATAGACAGGTGAATCGACTTTACTCCTAGTGCAAGTGAATGAGGGAAATGGAAGGAAAGAAATTTAATACTACAGCAGCAGAGTAATTCAGGTTCAATAGATTACTTTTATCAGGGCCACATTCATAGGGATACCATATGGTGAGTTGCTGTAAAGAATGACCCCACCCAGCTCTGCATATGGTACCCACCATTTATAATAGATGGTGCTAAATGTTTATTAAGCATTATTAAAAAGCTAATGTTACAGCATCACTTCAGAGACACCAAAAGCCAGGGTAAGATTACAGAGATGGCAATATCCAGATTTCAGCTGCTTTTTTTTTTTGGAAACATTTATATAGTGTTTTTTTCTATAATAATGTAAAAAGATTGAACTTCTGTCAATGTACATAAACAAATATTTTTGTGCCAACTAAAGAATTCTGGCAGCAGTACAGACACTAACAGGTGACATTTTTAATTTTGAATGCTTTTATCAGCAAAATACTTTCCTTTCTTCTTTCCTTGTGAATGAAGATTGTTTGATTTCAGCACGTGCTAACTGAGATAATAACTAGCTCACAGTGATAAGAGTGGGGATGTGAATAAGTCTGTTACTCTGAAAAAAATAGCATAGCTGACTGAAACTTTTGGGACAGTTGGTTTGTTTTCTTTTCTTTTTTTTTTTTTAATGTTCAAATGTGCAATAGTACCCAGCCTGGAAAAAAACTGAGAACGGGCTGTTGATTAAAAATGCTGAGTGCCACAAAGTGGTCATGGTCAGTCTGGCATCCTGATATCAGGTTTCTGTGTTTGTATTGTGGTGTTGTCTTGAGTAGATACAATGTGCAGACATTGCTATTTAAAACATGTCATGATGAGTCCAAAGGACTGAGTCTCCAAGAGAAGGAGAATCAGCCTGAGCTCTGAGCCTCATACGAATTTTGGTCTCTGGACTTTGACTCAGCTTCATCCTGATTTCTCATTTTCTCACCCTTTCTTCATTTCTGACTCCTCAGAATAAGAGGAGAAACTATGCTTGCAAGGAGGAAGCAAGTTTTTTTAATCTCTTCTCCTGCCTTGTTCCTTATGCTCCTTCCATGCCTTTCCAGGAAAACAAATGCCCTTCTGAAACAGTGTTCTCACTTTCCAAGACCTAATTATCACCAGGTTTCCAGAAAATGATGACATAAGTAGTGGTTTTTCAACATCTTTTAGTTTACAGATTCTACACATTTTCCAGTGGGTGTTAAAACCTCTTCAGAAATTTCACAAATATGCACAGCATAGATGAATTTGCTTTCCTTTATGACATTTTCTAGCCTCTAACAAATAGTCTGCAGACTTCAGGTTTCTACAGGCAACAGCTGGAAAACCAAGGAGCCATTATAAACCTCCATGTTTTATCTTGGACAAGAATGGCTACAGATTTGAGTGTTCTGCTTGATTGACCTAAATCACGTTTCTCTTAAAACAGAGGCTTCTTAGAAATGGTTGTGCAAATCATATTACAACTGGTAATAATGAGTTCAATTCTGGCTATATTCGGGGCTTGGTATTGGGATTGGCCCTGTTCAACATCTTTGCCAGCGACATGGACGGTGGGATAGAGTGCACCCTCAGCAAGTTCGCCAACGACACCAATCTTGTGGTGTGGTCGACATACTGGAAGGGGTGCCATGCAGAGGGACCTTGACAGGCTGGTCCTTGTGAACCTCATGAAGTTCAAGATGGCCAAGTGCAAAATCCTGCACATGGATCAGGGCAATCCCAGGCACAAATACAGGCTGGGCAGAGAATGGATTGAGAGCAGCTCTGGGGAGAAGGACTTGGGATTCCGGTGGACAAGAAGCTCAACATGAGCTGGCAATGTGCGCTTGCAGCCCAGAAAGCCAACCGCATCCTGGCCTGCATCAGAATAAGCGGGTTGAGGGAGGGGAGTCTGCCCCTCTGCTCTGCTCCTGTGAGATCCCACCAAGAGTACTGCATCCACTTCTGGAGCCTCCAACATAAGAAGGATGTGGACCTGCTGGACTGAGTCCAGAGGAGGGCCACGAAGATGATCAGAGGGCTGGAGCACCTTTCCCATGAGGCCAGGCTGAGAGAGTTGGGGCTGTTCAGCCTGGAGAAGAGAAGGCTCCAGGGACACCTTATAGCGGTCTTCCAGTACTTACAGGGGACTTAATAAGAAATATGGGGAGAAACTCTTCAGCAGGGCCTCTTGCGATAGGATGAGGGGTAATGATATCAAAATAGAAGGAGGTAGATTCAGACTAGACATCAGGAGAAAGTTTTCTACAATGAGGGTGGTGGAACACTGGAACAGGTTGCCCAGAGAAGTGGTGGATGCCCCATCCCTGGAAACATCCGAGGCCAAGTTGGATGGGGCTGTGAGCAACCTGATCTAGTTGGAGATATCCCTGCTCCTTGCAGGGGGTTTGGACTAGATGGCCTTTAAAGGTCCCTTCCAACCCTAACTATTCTATGATTCTGTGATTCTATATTTATGGAATTTCAGGTCTTCCTTGATATCTGAAAGCGTATTTTTGTCATTGTGTTGAGGATAGAGACTGAAACCACCCTGTGTTAGAGTAGAACAGTGGAAGTAACAATCTAGCAAGGGACATATCTTAAGAAAACCCGGATACTGCTTAATGGCTACAGTATCACCATTTGTGTATCTTGAAATGTGAAAAAAGACCAGTTTGGTAGAGGCTCTTTCTCTTGGTAGAGAAGAGCACCTCTGTTCTTGAAGGATACAGTTGAGGCTGGGGTGAATATTTTTGAATGAGTAGTTTTGAAAGGTAAGGTGTAAGATAATATAAGTAATATCTTAGACTTTTAATTAAGATAAAAATCCAAATAGCTCAATCATTGCCTACCCTTTGAAATGTTTTTTAATATTAACTGTGTTTTTATTATCTTTTTAGCACACATTAAATAGTCTTTATATTTTACTTATTTTTACTTATTTTTTACTAATTAATACAGGTGGTTTGTTTTACTTAATCAGCACGGTGTGTTATTTTAGGGAGAGTACCATATTTCTTGTGTATGGGAAAGGCTGGCTTTTCTCATTTGATAAGCAAGCCCAGGTCCATGCATTTTCAACAGCAGAAAAGAGGAAGAATCAAGTGCTTGGACATCTCTGTTATGTGTTCCTACAGGGTATGTGTGCCTATACTCAGCTGTGACTCACATTTCTTGTTAAAATTGTTGGTTTGAAGAGGTGGCTCTTAGAAGATCCAGTTCATTCTCACCTTGAGCCTTATATATCATTCATCAGCTGCCCTTCTTCTTCTAGTTACTTGTCCTGCAGCTTGCCAGAAGTCTGCTCCCACTGAAGTTTTCCATTTCTCTGACATCATCTGCAGCTGCATCTTCCTGGTCAGTACTGCTTCTGACATTTCCCTAACACCACACATCTGCCAGCTACTGATACTGACCCCTTCCCTTTGGTCACTACAGTCAGCCTCCCCCACACCTTTTGGCCAGCTTTCTCTTGAAGAAACTTGATTCTAAGCATCTACTGCTGGTAATAACTTCAGGACTTTGGGCAGAAGGCCTGTTCCCTTGGATTCCTCTCAAATGATACCTTCTCGCCACTTCTCTTCCCATCCAAGTGACCCTCTGCTAAACTCATTCGAGTTTATCAAAGTTTTCCTTTGGGGAGCCCCAAAAAAATGGATGCAGGACACATTCATACCTTTGGATTCAAATCTCCATCTAACATCACCCCATTCTCTGAGTGATGCAGTTTCCCCCCACATCTTCAGAGGGATTTGATGTCAATTGAAGACAAAGCAGTTCTAGTCATTAAGTTTAGCAGACTTTATACCTTGCTTTCAGTGAAGACTGTTCAGCTGGGAACACTGGTGATGCGTCATGCCAGCCTTCTTCACAGTATTACTTAATTTAGCACATGGCTTAACAAAGATTCTTGATTCTTGCAAGATTTGAGGAAAACCTGAAATGCCCTCTGAAAAAGACTTGTCAATGCTATTTCAAACTGTTAGCATGTTTGATTTAAACCTGTGTGAAACCTGTTTGAGACTTAGTAAATCTTTAAAGCTCTGAAACAGTCCAACAAATATTAGACCCCACTTCAAGTCTGATCTGCCTAGTTGGAATGTTGTTGTTACATAAAGATTTCCGTAAAATCTGTGAAAGTTCTGTCTACAACACGTCTGCTGACAAAGGTCTTCTTGACATGGTCTTACCTTGTTATTTTATTAAATGTTCTGTTATTTTTCTTTCGCGTAGGACTTTGAAGGACTAAAGATGAGAGAGATTTCTGGGAGGGTTTTTTTATATATATATGTTATCAACTGAAGTAAAAGTCAATAGCAGCTTTCAAATTTTGCTTCCCAAAACTATGTTTGGAAATAAAGCTTTAAAACTACCAGTTTTCCATGGCTGCAGCTAAAAAATTCCCTATCACTTCTATAAAAGGGCTGTCATTTTGTAGCAGCAATCTAGGAAGTAGGTTTTGACACTTCTTACATTTTTAACCAGTGTTTTCACTTGCTCAGTTTACAGAGCAAATGCTTCTTGTAATACATACAGAAATAAAAATGCATGCTATTCACTTTGCTCATGACATCCTGAGATAGATAAGTTCTAAACTGTTCTAAGGGAGTGATTATGTATATAAGTAGGAGATAACTGTTAAAGACTTGTTCTGCTACATTTTTTCAGAGTTTCTGTTGTGAAAGAGACAGAAATACTTGATGGTCTGACTTGGGATTTGAACATTTTAGCTCATGACATTAGAAGCAAAGGTGAAGGTATTAGTGAACAGAGCTAGTGTTTTAGGGCAAAGGGCAACATATCAAGACATTAGCTAACAAATAAAAATGGAATCTTTCACCTTATTTGTAAAAGAAAATAGTGAAGATTTACTTTTTAGAATGATTGTAACACATATATAGTGCTGCTTTATGTCTCCAGCAAAGTATAACAGATGGACTGTGGGTTTATTGGAAAAAAAAAATGTGCTGAAAGATTTTTATTATGTGAGAAAGAGAGAACAAAACCCAAGGAAACATCTGGACAATTAATCTCTCAAATCTTTGTATATAACATGCAGAAAATTACTCAAATATTTCAGAAGTCTTGTTCAGAAACAAATTAACTATTGTTGGCAAAGCACAATAATTTACTATCCTACATGTAAAAAGATCTTTGTAATTAATAATTAATTGATGCCACTTTGTTCTTCACCCATGGAAAAATAAAGAACAGGGAGAGCAGTACGTTCCTCATGAGGTTTCTACTTTGTCATTATAAAGTGATGAATCACTTTCACCACAGCTGACTGATCTTTCTTCTTTCAAGGAAGAGTATGTCATTATGAGGAAAACAGTTCTTTACCTATTCAAGTCTGCATGGTGTCTGATTACTAAGATGGACTTAAACATCTGGTAATCATGCCACCTCTTCCTGACATGTGTACGCAATATGCAGTTCTCCTTTGTGGGTTTTTGTGTGCGCAGGGTTTTGGTTTTTGTTTTAAAGCTACATAATGACAGGTGAGCAAAGAAATAGGTACTTTTTTTTTTTTTGTCTGGGCTGGTGAAACACTATCTTTTTTGGGAGAGTAGATTACTGTTTAAACTAGTGTTTCTCAAAGTTGTTGTGCCATTAAGCTGTTCTAAAGGAAGAAGTTGAGGCCTACCATCAACACCTGCTGGCTGTTTGGCCACGTCTTCTTCTCATGCGGTGCCTTTTCTCTGCACCAGCAGTGGTATACTGCAGAGAACAGTCATAGATTAAAAAATCATACGCTCACTTTTGTGCTGTTAGTTGTGCTCTTAGTATGTTGATTTCCTCTCCCTCAGCTTTATGGATTTTAGGAAATGGGAAAGAGTTCCTTTCATTGCTTTACCTGCCTATACCCTTTGAATTCTGGTTTTGGCTTCCCCTCCTAGCAACCCCAATGTAGGTTTTCTAAAAGATATTAATTCAAACACTATTGAAAATTGTATACTTTGGCCTTTCTCCTTGTCTCCCAGCCAAATAAGAATACAGATATTTTGCCACGCAAGTTCAAAACAGTGGTCTCTCTGGGCTAGTGTCTCATTTCTGTCAGCAACCGTGTTACTTCCAAAGCAGAAACACCAAGGAAGGCAGTCTGAGCAATAATCAAACCCCAAGAACAAATCATTCTCAGTGTGGAGTCTGACTCATGACCAAAGCTGGAAAATCAATATCCTTTCTGAAACTCAGGCTCATTCTTTATATCTGACTCATGCTACTATATGTCTAGATGTTTAGTTGCATGTATTATTTGTCTTTAAACCTCTTTGAAACTCATTAAACTCCTGAATTTGCTTTTATAATTTTTTAAGTGATGAATGAAGAAAACTGTCTACTTACAGACTGATGGAGGAATGTAGGATTTTTTTTTTTCTTTTTTAGTCATTCTAACAGTTAAGAAAACCTCTAAACACACAGGCTTTTTAAATAGTAAGGTTCAATCTAGGCTCTTAAAAAATGTAAGTATTTCCAATATCCAGATATTTATTGCTCAATATTTATATTGATCTTCCTCATCCAGTATCTCTGTTGCCAAGTACTGTCAAAAGATATTGAAAATTGAGTGCCTTGGTGGCAAAGTATTTTTAGTCAGAAAATTTAAAACCTAGTTTTGGTATAACACCTATTTCATGTCAATTCCAGTACTACTAGAGATGGCATTGCTGACTGAGGCTTCTTGAAATAAAGCATAACATCCAGAGTCTGCTTGAAACTTAATTAAAAGGTAACAGTTTTCAAAACATCTTGGAAAAAGTTCTGTCATCGTATTTACCAATATGTTTTACTTTGGTTTTGTCTTATATGGAGACACAAAACAAAATGCAAAATTCTTGTAGAAAAATGTGCAAGGGAGCTTCCCTCTGGGAATGATTTGCTACTTTTTGAGTACTTCTGTGAATGATGGTCTCAAAAGAATCAAAGAGGGTTTCTGATCTTCTCACCAGTGATTTAGAAAAAAACAAGAAAATGCCTTAACTACTTTTATTGATTAAATATGTGTGTGTGTGTTTGTTTTTCTTTCATGATTCGTATTTGAAATGGCATTAGTAAATATATTTAAACAGTGTCTTTTGACTGTTTTCTGTATTTTGGTATTTAATTTTTCATTGCATACTTACCAGATATATCTGACAAATTAATTAATATCAGCCACAAAATAATAAAGATTTCAGGCTCTAGATATTTGTGCTGACATTGCCTTCAGATCTGACAATTAACTAAGATTAGCATAAGAGTTTTCATTTGAGATAAATTTGCTCAATAGCATTTTACTGTACTGAATGTTGTCCTCTGCAATGAACTATCTAGTATTTACTTCAGTTGCTATTCACTGAAATATTCTGAACTCAGTCTTTCACCAATTCATGCGTCCCCGGGAATAGTATTAAAAAATATTTTTTAATATCAATATTATAAATTAATGGCATAGCATGAAGGAAACTACTTTTGTTTACAGATTTTTGTTTAAGCAGTGTCAGTCCTCAGAGTCAGAAGATATAGAGTTTTTTTCCCTTGAGTGATACTTGAATTGCTAGCTGAATCATGGTGATTCTTGTGGTATTGTATGGAGGAGCTATGACAAAAATAATTTTGATGGCCTGGAAGCACCAAAACAAAGTACTTTGTTTGCAAGAAGGGAAGTGATTATGTTCTTCTGGGTTTTGAGGTTTTTGGTTTTTTATTAATTATTTAGGGAGTGGTAATGGTATCATTAATAAAAAGAAGCAATAGGAAATATGTGGACAGCTTTTTTAAAAAATAGCTCATTCAAGGAACAACCAGCCTTCTCTCAAAATGTAGCAAGAAACGTAATAGAAATTAAAAATGCAACCTTCTTGTTTTCTAAAAGATCAGTTCAATCCAGTTATTATATGTGAATCTAGTATATTTGCACGCTATAGCGATGGCCAACCATAATCAACTTGGAAAACTCCAGGGGCAAATTGCTTCACTTATATCATTCTTAATTAAAATAAAATTACATGTATTTGAATGCAAAATAGATTCCAAAAATTAAGAGGTAAACTCTTTTTCTGCTTATATTTGCCTAATCCACATATATTCTTATTGATGGTCAATTCAATGAAAACAATAAAGGTAGGAATACAGGCAAAAGCCACGAGACATGGCAAGCTGATCTCCAGGAACTGAGCATGGCAATTGCTTTCATCAGTACTGTTTCAAACCTCATTTTCTCCTTTAAAGTGTAGAGATGTTTGAGTCTCATTTGCGGCACCAATATTACACCTGTTTCTCCACTACACCTGTTACTTACTCTGTTGCAATAAAAAAGTAAATGTCATCATTTATACCGTACACAAATTCCAACTGGCAATGTCCAGCCTTCAGGTTCATTGCATCTGACCTAATAGTAAGGAGAGAAATACTTTCTACTCACCTCAGTCAAGAGAACATAGCTCAGCAGGAGGTGCTACTAACTTGGAAGGAATGAGTGATCATGGTAGATCAACTGTGGTTACTGCAAAGTGATGTTCATGGCAGCTCCAGCAGCTAAAACCCCTTCAAGCCAGAGCCTTTCAAACAATGTTTCTTGAGCAACTACTGCTCACACTGCTGGGACATTTGAGGGTGGTGAGACATGTCACCTGCAGTTCCTTTGGTCACTCTCCCACGCAAGTCCAGTAGTGAAGACTTGCAGAACCTCACACACTACCCCATGTTGTTCAGCCACATTGCAAAGGAGTTTGGACGATTCACCCTCCTGCCTCCCATCACCGTGGCCCAAGTAGGTGCCCTCAAATGTGATCTTTCCAAAGGCATTGAAAAGACTTAATTATCATGGAAGAATTTTTCTTTCACTTGAAAGTTATTTGGTTTTGACTAAATACGAGAATAAAATAAAATTGTGGGTCTTTTCAAAGCTTCGTGTTTGTAATTTTTATAACAACTTGGGCTTTTACCTTTGAGTGCACAGTAAATGATGTACATGACCCTCTTGGATGACTGTTCCTTGTTAAGGTGAAGCTGATAAAGAGAGGCAGAGGCCTTGGAAAGGTCACATGTTAAGTCACTAATAGAGCCTATTGTCACTAAGGAACAGTGGCTTTTTTTTCCTTTTTTTTTTTCCGAACAAGATGATGTCTTCCTTCTGAATTGAATTCCCCTTCTTGTAACGTATTATATTCTTGACTTGTTAGGGACATACGTGAAACCTGGTGATAGATTTTCAGTACCATGAGCACTGAATCAGGCACTTCATTATTCACTGGCAGTAAACTCAGTGCCAGCCTGACAGTACTTCTAAGTCAAAACTGCTTATTTCACTGCTACGTGCTTTAGTCTTCAAATTCATGTTGTATAGTCTAGGTTACAGGCATCTAGATGTAACGTTATCTGACACGTCAGTATAGTTCTTTTGAAAACACGATAGACCCTTTGTTGTTACACACATTTTGTGTAATAAGGAGAGAGTGTCCAGTTCCCTGTATTAAGTAATGGCAGGACTAAAGCTGCTATCACTGAACAGAAGTTTCTTTTGATGCTCAGTGAAACAACACAGTCCTGTCACAAGGACTTGATATATCTGCAGCTGGTGTTACGCCTTTTGTCCAAGTCCCTGAGAATTGTGCTTGCAGACTGGGAGCAAAAACAGATGAAGAATTCTGAAGGGCATAAAAATTTCTATATATTCCACTTTAGGACTTCTAAGTCATTCTTCCAGTATGCCACTTACTAGTTTTCTCAGTTTCAGTAAGCATTTTTGATGTTGTCCTTATTATGATTTCTTTTTCATACAAGTTACTCGTATGAGAAGTATTTCCTGGACCCAGATTTAGTTCTGTTTTCAGACAAGCTTTTGCATCATAGAAGCTCTGCAGAGACTCGAATGAGAGCAATCAAATCTCTGTACTCGATTATTTTTTTTGCAGTGGCAGAGTGTGTCCTCCCAGGATTCTCAGCTTGTTCTCACAATTGCCATGGGTCCTAATAACATTTTTTTAAAATGTAGCTATATGCTTATAAATGCTGTGCCCTTCTCTTCTGCATATTGCCCAGAAATGCTGTATTTGAAGGGAAAACATTTTATCTCTTGAGTACCTTGAGTAATACAAAACATATTCAAGTCAGATATGATTTATTGTTTCTGTTGTGTTCTATTGTTTGTGTAATTCCTATTTGCTCTAACTTTAGTGCACTGTACTCCAGTATCCATTGTAGTCAGAACTGTACAAGTACATAAAACTGCTACCTTTATAAAAGTGCCTTTTCCCATATGCTTCATTTTGCAGAAACCCGTTCTCTTGTATGAAGTGACCAAGTTCTTTTAGTTTTAAATTCTTCCAGACATCTCTACTGCATGGACTTTTTATTGGTGCAGTAAATCTGAGCAGCCACATCAAACTAATGTTATTTGTGTGTGTTTTGCAAATGTTTTCACACACGTGTAGATGGAAAATGCATAATTGTTACATATCAAAACTGGCATTAAAAGGACATCAGTGGTGCAAATGTAATAATTCAGAAGCTGGCGTTTCACATTATGTCCAACTTCATGTGTGTGATCCAGTGTTTAGTTGCAGAATGACTTAATATTTTTCAGTAGCATGTTTGCCTCCAGTTATATTGCAATGCATATATTTACTCATCTCTGAAAGGCTTGTCTTTGACACCAGAGTATACCATTGACAAAGGTGCTTTTATATTTGTGTATGTATGTTAAAATGTAATTTCCAGTAACTACAATGTCCCAGTCAAATTTCTTTGAAGCTCATGACTCCAGACAAAGCAATTCTGGGGCCTTTGCATTCAAATTGACCTCAAAATTCAAAAACTGATTTATTTGCATGACACAGAAATATAATGTTTCAACTACTGTTGAAGTTCTTCCTCCATTAAATGAAAAGAAGAAGGATAACAGAAAGAGAATAGATGGTAAAGAGCTTTCCCCACTACTGTAAGGTAGTCTACCTGAATAGGAACACGTGGTTTGAATTGCCAGAGAGGAGATCTCTTCCTGTTTTACACAGCTGAAGTCCAAAGTCCCTCTTGTGCTCCAGAAAGGTAAAAAATGACTGGTAGTTGCAAACTGTAGTTTTCTTCTCTAGTGGCAAACAGTAACTGTTTGGTTTGTGTTGTATTTCTTCAAGCTAATGAGTACATTGAAGTCTGAGAGCTCATGGGATATGATAAGGGGGAGCTGTGGGAAGAGAGACCGGTCTCTGCTTGGAGACTGGTTGTGACAAGGAGCGAAGAGCAGACACTCACTGCAATCTCCCTGGTAATCAGAGGGGACTGGATAGAGTTTGCTGCCACTCAAAGTCACCAATTTTCATTAAACTCAGGAATGGAGCAAGAATGCAGTAGATGGGGGAGAATCTTTTTTGCTTCTCTCTCTCTGGCTTCGCTATTTTGTGTTTCTGTTTCACAAGTATCCAGTTTTTGTTCCAATGGATGTTAGTAATATTTTGGTTTTGTTTTTTTTTTTTTATTTTAAAGCCTGTCAGAAATGTGATGGGGAAGTTACTATGAGGGCAAAAGTCTTGTCAGAACCATCTCAACACTCTGCTCTCTATTCTTTATGTATGGGGGTTTTTTTAGTATAGCTACCCTGTACCCCCAAAAGATACAAACTACAAAGAATTTTTTCTTTCTGACACATTACAGAGTATTAATTGCTAGGCAAGACTATGCTTTAAGACAACTTACTTCAAAAGCATACATCTCTGTTGTAATGAGCCCTTGTCGTGAAGCTCTGCAACCTTTAGGAATATGCAGATTTCAGATGCCATGCCATGTTTTGAGAGTATTCAGACGGGCACTAAGTAACCAAAATACCTCAAATCAGTGATATTTTTTAGAAGCCTTTTGCATAATTGTATCCTTTTCTCTGCCCAAGGGCACTAACATGCTGTAAGTACTTGTTTCTAAGTGTACTGGCGTTAGTGAGATAATGTTAGGTGTACTCCACTCAAAGGATTATCTGAAAGCCTTTGAAATAGCCTAAGCTGTTTACTTTGTGCTGTAATGCCTTGAGACAGAAGACAATCTTTCATTCTCCCTTTTTAATGTGAAACATCTCGCTCATACAGAAATTATCCTGTAAATGGCTTGTTTGCAAACTCTACTGGTACAATGCACTGTTTCCACTTATATGACCAGTGCTTCCTCAGACAACTGTATCTGTTTTGTAATTCCAGGCACAAGGGTTTTTTTGGCACAATAAATCTTAATTTTTTACTAAAATTTCCAAAAATCACAACTGCTACTGCCAATTATTGTCACTGGGAAACTGGGCTACTCAACCATAATATTTTCATATAAATGCATTGGCTGAAGACGTTTCTCCCTTGGGTTAGGCAAGCTGGATATAAAGTGTAGTAAGGATATTGAAGAAAAAGAAGTCTAAAAGGATGTTTAAAGTTAATTTGAGATGAAGCCTGAACCTCACTTTAGAGGAGGTAAAAAATGACTTAAAGGATTTTATATTTAACTTCTGCCTAGAAGACTGGCATGGTACCTAAATCTTAGGTGTTTGTTGTTATGCTCTATTTGTCACCAAGCTGAAACTTTGGCTTCCAGCCTCTTCTGAATTATTGTGTTGGAAAGAATCAGCTGCCATGTAATGGACATATGGTTAAAGCTCGAGGAGTTTACTGGTAAGGAGATGCTAGTTGGTGCTTTGAACAGCCTATGTGATAGGGGAGCCTGTTTTGATTTTGTTATTTTTAAATTTTTACTATGATAGATTTTTGGTACTGTGAATGAGTTGAACCTCCTTTTTCTCAACTGCAAAAGTACTTTTAAACCTCTCTGTGGAAGTGGAGAAAGTGGAGGCCCAGGGAAAGAGAAGTATAATTTCTTTTTTTTTTTACCTTAGCCTCTGTGTGCCACATTGCTCCCGTCCTTCCACCTGCAACCATAGTTACCTGCAGGCAATGAAACGGTTAATTCCACTGCTACAAATGGTCCCTGGGACTTAGAGACAGTGCTGTAGGAATCAAAAGTTTACATACACAGATTTTATGTAATTAATGGATGCAAGAACTAAACCTTGCAGTGACATTTTCATTTGCTTCATATTTTGAAGGCTAACTTACTGATTGGGAAGGTGAGTTTCCAATGCCGCATTATACTACAAAGTAAAAGAGTTAATACTCTAGAGGTATGTAACCATATCTGTACTGTTAAATTTCTGTTTTCTGTGGGATATTACATATATTAGCAAGGTAGACTCAGTTTAATTATCACTTTATGAGCTGGTCAAGGCCAGCTCCTCTCAACTCCAGTCAAGCAAAGGTTAATAATAGTAAACTGACACTGATTAGCTCATCGGTCATAGTGCTTCATGGCCAAAAGTTTTCCACTCTTCAGGCTAACCTGTAATAAAGGGCTGACCTTTGTGAGATGTCCAGAAAAATGAAAACATCTCCAGAAGGAGAATAGATGCTGTATCGGTGTCTAGCGAATTTCCTTGGAGTCACAGCCTGATGTGATGAATGATTGTTTAGGACCCGTCATTGTCTGTGTCTGCCAGTTAACATAAGGACGGAATTATGGGGGACCTTGAAAACAGAACTGAGAAATCCAAGGAAGACATGTGATATCTGGTATAATTTACATGACTCTTAGCCTTTCCATTTATCAATGTTTTGTTTTTTTTTTTTCCTTTTTTTTGGGGGGAGAGGAGGGTGGGTAGGGAGCAGGGAGGGAAGTGAGGGCAGGGGAGTGTATTGTATACACTGAAATACAGAATACACTTTGGTTACTGACAGGACGTGTTGGAGAATCTTTGGTGGAAAATCTACTGTCTACAAAGTCTAGTTTTCCATGTGAAAGTCTGAAATATTGCTAAAACACAGCAGGAAACCCAAATTGCAGTGTATTGTTTCAGGTCAGTTTGGTGCACATCAGAATTTAGTTGAATGGATGGCAAATATTTAGTTTTATAACAACTTACTATACCTGCGTTTTCCAGCTAGCACATTTCTCTCTGAGGCCTGAAATTCAAGCTCCCTATGTCTCCTGATGTCTGAGCTGACCAGAGGACTATTTCTGCTGTAAAATAAGTTTCTTCTTTAACTAGTCTTCTTTGTAGTGCATCATGGGGTTGCACACTTGAATTTATTATAAGAGATGTAGAAAGCCTAACATAAATAAGATCTGAAGTGGACCTCCTCTATGGCAATGTGAAATGCATTTTTAATGTTGAGATTAATTCATCTCAAGTGTTTTGTATCAGCTCAATAAACCGAAGTAAGATGCTTTTGTTTAAAACTTATTGAAATATATGAATGTTGATAGTGAAAGGAAAAAAAAACCCTGTCTTTGGCTTCCAGAAACTGTCCATGCAAAATTTTAAGTCTTTCTGGTTTTCTTGGTATCCAAGGTCACCTTGAAAGTGTGATATAAAAGAAATAGATAAACCTTACCTGACAGCAGTCTCCTTAAGGTATTTTGATGTATGTTTGAAAACTTCTCAGTGCAGGAAGGAAGTTTGAATAATGATAATGGATGTTAAAATTCTAGTACAGCATCATTAGCATAGCTGTGATGTAGGGAGTCAGCTGAGGTTTTTCCTCCAGCCAATGATCCACCACTTACTTTATAGCTTACTATTATACTCCTCCAGTGCAATTCCTATTTCTGTATTGTACAGGTGCTTAGTAGTCATGGTACTGCCATAAAACCTGCAATGTCTTGGTGATGTTGCCTGGGAGAACACATGTAGTGAATGCAGATGAGGAAGTAACCTGAATTAGCTCATTAAATCATATCAGATAAAATTTAATTACATGTGGTCAAGTCAAAGCAGCAACTTTTGTGAAGAAAAACATAGCTAGATAAGATGGAAATGAAATGTTACTTTGTAAGCACTTCTGCACTGTTTATTTCCACACAGATGGTCTCATATTGATACAGAAATCTGGAGACCTTCCTGCAAAGAAGGACAAAACAGTATATCTCTCTAATCATGTTGTGGAAATTTGACACCATCTTGTTCCTCTCATCTTTCATCTCTTAGCATGATTTCCTCAGTTCACTCATTTTCTTTTAAAGTTCAATTGTTTTAGTAACATAATATTGGTGTTTGACTGCCAAAGCAAATGTATGGCACAGATTTTCATTAACTAGAGCTCTGGAACCCTTTATTTGATTAATTATTCTAAGGCAACAAAAGGGTTATGTGAAAAAAAGTTTGCATGCTCCTTTTACTGCATGTGCTTACCAGAGGAACTTGGCTCACGGGTGGGGGGGGGAGGGTATTTATATATTGTGGAAAAAAATTACATTAGCACTTGCTGCCCCAGCAGACTTCTTGGGTTTTGCTAAAATTCTCCTCTGATTATCTGTTGTCCCTCTGCAGTAAAATATAATGAAGGGCTTTGGGAACATTTCAACACATTAATTATCAGTTTTATACAAAGAGCTATCAGTGGGCAGGGTTCTTACCCATTACATTGGAAAGACTGTGGCTTTTGTTCACACGGTAATGATAGGCAATTCACGAATAGCCAACAATACGAAATCATAACATTAGCCTGGAGTTGGGCAGATATATTACCACTGCCAGAAAGAATAATTTTGATGAACTGTTAAAGTCATTATTCAGTTCCATTACTCTGTCATAACATCCATTCAGCCTATGTCTAGGTTATGTTTGGCTTGTTGTTACAACTTCTGTAGTGGAAGTCAGCTGCAGTGTAACCTTTGTCAATAAGGACCAACACAAACAGTTGGGTTTTGTATGTTATTAGCCGTGTTGTCATGGACTTTTTGTTTTCCTCTCTGGTGGCTGCTGAGGTCAGGCGTCAGTCTCAGGGCAAACAGAAAAGCGCTATGATGGTGTAGAGATTACCTCATTAAATGACTATGTGCTATATTAATAGTGGCTTTGCCAATGTTACTTTAGGTAAACCCTTGCTTTTTCTGTCATAGTCATAACACTGAAACACTTCCTGTGAGTTATGAGCTTCCATCGATGGTGCCTGTAGGAGAGGCAGACAAAGTGGACATGCCACTAAGCCTATTTCCTGGTTTCTTGTTTGGTGTAGATTATAAATTGGTGTTATGATGATAGTGGAATGGTACAGAACTGTGCAACAGAGAGGTGGGGTTTGAAAGGACAGAAGAAGGGAAATAGGAGCAAGTCAGCTATTTTTCTTTTCCTGCCTTTTCCCACTTCTTGAAAGTGTTATGCTGAGAAGCAGTGAACTAACTTAAGAAACATGGTGTTATCCCTGACCACACCCTTCCCATGGAAAACTGTGTGTCAGTGCTGCAGAAATCCCTCTTTCAGCTGTGCAGTTTGCAAAGACTTCACCCATGTGTATCCTGAGATGACCTCTCAAAAGCAGTACATATGCCCTGGTGACCACAAGACTCCCTTATTGTAATTCTTTCTTAGTTGGGTTTGCAGCTCGGCTCCACCACTGCACTGGAGAGAGCTGAGAGTGCACGCCTACCTCACTGAGTTGAATAGCTGTGATCAAATTACCCCTCTGCCTTCTTTATGTTGGCTCCTTGAAAAAAAGCGCATGGTTTGATTTTAAAATTGGCCTTTAAGAAAAGAGTCTTTAGCACAAAGAGATGTTCTAAGATAGCCAAGACCTGCTTTTTTAGAGTTTTTGAGATGGCATTCATTTTAAAAGGGTTTGAGTCTCGCAGCTTTGATTGGCAGGGTAAAACCTTTGCTTTAGTGATTCTTGAGATGTAGAATTTATTCCGCTTGGACAGCTGCCTCAGCAGATCCTTTAAGAAAGCAAGTCTGAAAATACTTAAATATTTTTTTTAAAAAACCCAGTTATTTTCATCTGGCTCTTGCATAGTTTTCTGCCCATATAGTAAAAGTTGTCTACGTGGCTTTTAATATGTCGTTACACTTTTATAGTCTGTTAAACTGCATTGTATTTTAATTGGGTAGATCTCCTCACTGGGATTGGAAAGACTGGTAGAGAAAGGCATTCCAGACATAAAATTATTTACCTTTGTAAAACTCCTGTTGTCACATTATGACTTTTGAAAGGATCACTTGCCAAAACTTTAAATATACCCCCTGCTGTA
This sequence comes from Tetrax tetrax, assembly GCA_009806455.1. Classification (NCBI taxonomy): domain Eukaryota; kingdom Metazoa; phylum Chordata; class Aves; order Otidiformes; family Otididae; genus Tetrax; species Tetrax tetrax. The sequence goes on along the minus strand of WHYT01015550.1, from coordinate 77,036 downwards.
ATTCCCTTACCTGGAGACACATCAGAGAAGAATTTTAACTACAGCTTTAACAAAAGAACAAGAGAAGATGAGGTAGCAAAACCAAAAGTTTATCTGATAACTTATCCTTTTACCAGTCTATTTTAAAATGATATTGTCATAATATTGTTAGTTTAAAAATTCTTTATAATTACCCTTTGGTAGTTTGAGAACAATATTTATTGAACTCTGTTTTCCTCCTATTCTTTGACCTGGATTATTTGTTCTTGTGTTGGTCATATAAGTTGCAAGATGCAAGCATTTTAAAATAATTTATTTCTTTAATAATAATAGTCTTCATTACATAAAAAATACGAGGCATTAACACTTATTAAGAAGTGCAACAAAAGACACAATTTTAAATGTTCATCTTGCAAGTACCTCACCGAAAAAAAAAAAAAGAATAATTGCATATTTCTACTATAAAGTATTATCTAAACATTAAAATTCAGTATGTTCTCAAGGTGAACAGAGAATCATTCCTTTCACTCCGAAGTCCATTGTTACTTGATTTTTATGAAGAACGCTTCTTGTCATATGAAGCAACACAAGCCATGTTGCTTAAGGCATGAGCCAGTGAAGTGCAGTCCCTCATTTGAAACAGGAGTATTGGTAACAGCATTACAATACAGTGGGCAGACATGTGTTGTGCATTGTATAGCTAAATCCCACATGGAGCGAGTCCACATTCACAGCACGTTAATGTCTCTGTGTTTGTGCACATACTCTGGTTGTACCTGCATTCTCCTCAAGTTTTTCAGGATAGTGTTTTGTGAGAAGAAAAGGAAAAGGAGAATTAATTTTATCACTAATTTAAAAATGAACGTGACCCCCTTATTTCTCTTTTACCCATCTGTATACTGGTGCCAAGGCCCAATAACTGAAATCAAGTCCATATGGCATTTTGAACTCTAAAGACTTTCTTCCTCACAGACACTTCTTCCCAATAATTGACTGTGATGAAAGAAGAATAAAAAAAAGGACATTTTGATAAATTACCCTCACCAAGGAGAGTCTGAAAGTTCTTTTTGCCATTTGCATTAATTTTAATTTTTGAACTAAGTTTTGCTTGCGTTTTAGTTACTCATTTGATCATTAAGCTCCCAACTAAGTTGGCCTTGGAAGATTTGAATTATAGCAGTATTCTTAAGGATCCAGATATCTTTTTTTTTCTTTTTCTTTTTTTTTTTTTAAATCTATAATCCTTTGGCAAAGGAGTTAAGCTTTTGTTTTAGATCCAGGATATATTTTGTAAGGAAGTTAGGAACTCAACATAACAGACTGAATTTTAAAATAAAATTATCTACTTACCTTTCTGATTTGCCTTTAATCTTCTAGTTCAGTGCACCAACATTTGCATCCTTTCTTCTGTTTGTAAGGATTTTTGTAAGGTATATGTGACTCAGATGGAACTAAGGAGAGGCTTGAAACATCATTCCATTCCATAATATTCTCTGTTTCCAAGATAAACCCCACTATTTTGTTATAAATATACAGTGGCACCAAGTACAATTCAGTTTAACTGCTGTAGTTTGGAGGGCATTGTTGGAGAGCAATTGGTGGTTTAAGTGAAAATACTATTTGCTTTCTTTTGCAACCTGACTCCTGTGCCATTTAAAACATGACTTGACTGACTAGGTAATGTAGGGGTTGCATGAGATATCTTTCACATAATAATACTCTTCTGGTACATTCACTCTGACCTTTGCCTTTTCTCATAGATGGTAAATTTGCTTCTGATAACCTTTCTAGCTGGGCATAGCATGGTCTACTGAAAGTATGTCAAATAAAATGAGTCCTTTCTCAGTCTGGAAACCAAAATGGGAAGCCCCATAGTTGATAAATCAGTTCTAGATGGGGAAAAAAGGAGCAGGAGCTTCTGATCCATGCATCTGCAGCCAATAGATTTTTCTGGATTCTGAGGATGTGTGAGAAGTAATTTAATGTGCATCCTTCTTTACTTTCCCATAGGAGAGGGTTACAGGATGGACAATGTTGGCACCATCCATTAATTTCAGCTGTGGCTGTAAAGAGATGTACTATAAGTACAAGTTTTAGGCTTAGTGTGGCTTTGGGTCCACCAGATCCCTCTTAAAATGTCTAACCATGGCAGTAAAGGCGAAAGTGGTAGTTAAACAAGATGCTAGTATGTAAACTAATTTAAACTGCTGTTTTGTCAGAATATGCCAGTTCAAAAGCTACCATTTCATCTAGGAGGGGGGCATCTATCTGCCCACCAGTCTATGTGTACAAATCCTCAGCTTCTGTTACCTGGCTGTGTACAAGGCAGGACCAGCTGCCCTGGTGACTGTCAGGTACTAAATGCTCCCCCAGATGCAGAAAGGATGCCAGTGACCACTCTGAGGTTGCTGCACACCCCCATGGAGATGATGTAGCTGTTGAGGATGGAAATGATGCCCGAAAGAAGCTGCATCCTATCCCTGTCTAGTAATGGTGGCTCTTTTGGGGTGCTGGACTGGCTTCTCAAATAGCAGGGGCAGCTGAGATAGGAGGAGGAAGAAGGGGAAGGAAAGGAACTGGATGGGAATGAGGGAAATGCAAGGGACTCCCAGGCTGGGAGCGGTCAAACAGGGAGTCAGGAAATGCATGGTTTGGGGAGACTGGGGCCTTGAGGCACTGAGAAGGGCTAGGGGATAGACTGAGTCTGGGCTCGGAGGATGTGAACTAGTGGAGGATAGTGCACCTGCAGTTGATGGACATAAAGCAGTGGTGAACAAAGCTGAGTAGGAAGAATCTTGGGATTCAAACATTCTAGCATAGAGGTCAACCAAGGGGGAAACCTGAGAGGAGGAGACTTGAGTGGGAAAAAGGTTTTGTTGTTGTTTTGGGTTGGTTTGGTTGGTTTTGTTATTGTTTTGTTTTGTATTTGAGAGGGGCCTTCTGTAGCTGAAGTTAGGTTACTGTAGAAATAATAATAAATGTTGTCGTACACACATCTGAGAGTCAGGTGTGTTTGGTAGGAAAATGAGCAACGTCATATTAGCAGCACTCCCACACTTCCTCTCTTTTATACAGCGCCTTTTAGCTGGGAATCAGAAAGTACTGTATAAACATAAACATGTATGGATAAAGGAAGCTTGGCCCATGGGAATGTTTGATTTTTCCTGAGATCACACGTTGAAGCCTGGTGAAAGAATCAGGAAGGGTGCCAATGTTTCCTAATTTGTAGTGCTTTGTTCTTGCAAACAGACAGTATCTCCTGCAGGCTGTGTGCATGCTGATTGTATTTATTGATATTTGCTTGTACACATGACTGGGAATAAAATAGAATCAAATCTCTGATAAATCCCTATTTATTAACATATTGTCTGTGAGCAGTGAAACTAATGAAACCTGATTTCCTATGGATTTGAGTTTTGTGGTTGGACTCTCTGATGTCCAGTAAAAATCTAAGTTCCAATTGAAGCTTTTCCCACTGCCGGGATATATACAGAACCTCTTCTGTGCCTGGATTCTCTAGTGTCTAATAAAAAAAGAGCTTATATTGCAGTCTTTCCTATTCATGGGGCACCACTAATGGGGGCTCTTTTTTATCATCTTTGCCTCTTACTTTCATTAAGTTTATTAGACCAAAACATAATTATGATCATTACTTCTCTGTCAAATTGATTTTAAAAGTCCATCTGAGACATACTAAAATGAAAAGGCAACAAAGATGCAAAATTATGCAGAGTGTATGATCACTTTATTTTCCTTAGGACACAGGGATAAAAATTGGGCTGGTCTTTCAAGCATCATATTATTTTCTTATAGGTTGCCATCAAAATGATAAAAAATTATTAGACTGACTGATGATAATGGATACAAGTGCCTTAGGACTTCTAAGGAGAAGAGCAATTCCGGTACCAGCAGGGTCTGAGAAGACAGGCAGAAATACTGTAAATGAGACAGTTGATATTATCCAGGAGTAAAAGCGATCGAACAGTCAATTACTTCTAGAAGTTGTTTGTTTAAACATTTAACCACTGCTAGCATTTAGAGTAAGTGCTCTAGCTATCCATGAACAAATAAGAATGCTGCTGTATATCCTTCAGCCATTAACTACAAACCCTTAGGACCAGTTCCACTTTTACTCTCTTGAATCCACATATTTTTGACAAAATAGCAGCAATAATGTGGGTTGTAAATTGCACTTGGTTTTAAAAAAAAATTAAACTGCAATTTAACACAGCCAATGAAAACACTTGTTTCACAAGTTTAAACTTTCCCATGGGAATGCAGGAGCAGCCCTTCTGATCTCTCCGTGTGTGTATTCAAAGGAAACATCTTTACAATACAGATGCTTGGGAAAACATACTGGAACATATTCATTACTTCTCAGGATAATCACAGAGATACAACAAACTTGCTGGAGTTTGTTTGTAGTTAAAGGTTTTATAAAAAAGAACAGCAGATTTTTTTTTTTTTGTCTGCAGTTTTAACACTAAGAGTCTCATTTTTTCTAAACGTGAGTAGGCATAAACACATCTTTGTACAACAGAAGTGAAATAAAGAGGTGAGCCTGATGTCTGCAATGGCAGTGAATTTGGCTGCTGCTAAGTCACTGCTGGCTCTGGGCCAGTTAGATCAACGTCACCTTCCACAGGTCTTACACGAGTAGCTCCAAAGAGACAGTGGAGGAAACTTCTATCCACTTGGTGCTTAGGTAATATGTCAGTACTCAAGACATGACAAATCCATAAGAATTCTACTCCTACATCTGTGCTAGATGTGGTTTTGTGTCTTTCCATTCTAAAACCTTTCCTTCTAAGATGGATGGATAATACTTGACTAAAAACAGGTGTCTTACCCTTCAGGGCTTGGTCACTGCTGGATCATATGTCTGAAATGAATGAGCTACAGTGGCTCTATTGAGTAGATTATGGTCCACTTCACATACATCTAAGCACCAATCTGTTCTGCATATTGGGGGAACTGGCAGGGGGACAAAGCTTTCATGTGGTATTCCTAGCCAGACTTGTGGAACTAGCTGGCAGAAGTACCAATAATGATCATCTTCAGAACTTGGTGAAAGTCTGGCATTGGCTCTCCTATCAGATTCAAATGGCTTTATGTCATTTTAAGAACTCATGAGAATCAGCAGATGTTTGATGTAGGTGTTTGTCACACAGGAAAGCACACTAATCAGTTCAAGAATATCCTGTTCTGTATTGAGTTTGCTGCCAGACTCAGCCCCTGTGGCAAACGACTGAATAGTATCTCAAAGGTGATGAAATGTCTCCAGAGTGTTTTGAGCATTTCTTTGAAATATTTTGTTGGGACCGAGTGCCTAAATCTTGGTTGCCGTGAAACTTAAATTAATCTCCTACACAAGGTGATATGAATGTAGTCTAAAGTTTATTTTTTTCTGATTCAATCTTGAATTACAATTGCCATATCATGGTATTTTGGCTCGTCTTCTAAGTTGTTATGGTGCTGAGATTCTTCAAGGGCCAATAGTTCGACTTGTCTTTTACTATGGCTCTCAGGATTGTCCTGCTAAAATTCCTACAACTTCCAGTAAACCACGTTTTGCATTGTTGAATAAAGCAAGTGGGCTTGGATACTGTTTTCCTTCTGCACTGACCTCACTGTGGATTCTCAGTGAGTTCAGTGTCATGACTTCCTTTGGAAAAGGTCATGTGGAAATCACATTGCCCATCTATCCTAATGGCAATCTCAGAATATAACCTAATTAAACTGCTAGCCTTCCTTCTACATATTGTGTATGTGTTTTTGATATTTGATCCGTGACTGATAGGACAAAAATTTTAGACCATCTTAAGTCCTTAAAGTGGATCATAAAGTGGTTTTATACATAAGAGTGTGATCTTTGTCTCTCAAAATGTCAAAGCAGATTTCAGCTATGGCACAAAGCAGTAATTTAGTATAGTAATTTAGCCAGAGTTAAATACTGTGCTCTTGACGTACAAGTAGATCTTGATGCTGACTTTAGGAAGATATTCAGTCATGACTAGGGTAATGAAGTTGAATACACTGATTTCTGCTGCCAAATTAATCCCAGGGAGAGTCGCATAATCACATATTTGAAGAGTAATACACTTACAGTAATGCATTGCTCTTTTGAGATGATGTAATCAAAATGGATCTTCAACATGGCTTTTGGTAGACTTCAGCAATAGACGCTTAGACTCTGAAAATTACGATGGAAACGTGCAAAATGTCTTTTGGACCTTGGTACAGGAACAAGAAGGTATATGCATGATCCCTGTTAGCACTGCAGACCAGGAGACTACAACCTTGCCTGCTTTGTGTGCTCTTAAGGTAAGATATGCTGGGCTACAGTGTTCCAAAGAAGACTACTATATATAAATGGTGTCTATATTTTTGTTACTGCTGATTGGGTGCTTGATTTATAGTTCTCTGGAAAATATGTGGTGTTCAAAACTAAATATAAATCTAAATTCCTAAGAAAATTGCTTCTGCTGTAGGAGACAGCAAGATAGCTTGATTTCCCAGAAAACTTACTTGGATAGAAACAGAAAGAATACAATGTTCTTTTCTTTTTTGCTTCTAGGGTAACTAAGCATTCCTGAAGATAAACTGTGCTTTAACCATTCATCATAGCCAGTTCTTGCTTAAGCAAATTAACTATCAAAGTTTATTCTAATTTTGATATTTTTAACATTGTTTATTGTTAAAATAAATTTTTGTTTATTAATAATAATTGTTTATTAAAAAAATCATTATTTTTAAGCAAATCTGGCATAGACTAGCTAAAGAGACTGAAATGTCTGACTTAAACAGCTATCTTTTCCAAATACCAGCTGCTTCCACTAATCCTCTTGCGAGCACACCTACGCTGCAACAGCCTAATCACGGCTTGTAACAGCAGCTATCCAAGTAAATTGATAAAAACATTACTATACCACTCTCTTCCAGTAATAGTTCAGTTGAAAAGTTCCAGCTTTTGGAGGCAAAAATATTCTGGTTAAGACAATGTGGTGTTTTTCTAGTTCCCCTCACTCAGCAGTTACGGGGATGTTGCCTTTAGCAATATTTGCCTTTGTTCAAGGCCTCCTGACCTGAGGGTTCTGTTTTACAGTGCACTCACAACCTCTCATTACTATGTATACAAAACAAGACATGGATGAAATAATGGAAATACATCTAAGTGAAAAAGCTATAGGATATCTTACTGAAAACTTCTATATCCTAAAAATAAGCAAATATTAATGGAAGAGAGTGAAGCTCAGCTAAAGTGAACCTGACAGTGGGTCTAGCATCTCTTACTCTGAAGAAAGTTTTAGTTTTATATTCAGACTGGCACACTGGCAGTTCCTTTTCTGAGGCATGCAAAAGCCACGTTGCTGTATCTGTCTACACAGTTGATGTTCATAATAAATAGTTACCTTAGTTTTCAGTTACTATGGAAACTCTTAGATCTTACTGTTCACGCCCCTCGAGCAGCAGAGTGTGAGCAGGCCCCTAGAAGTAACACATTGTTTACACCATACTTCCTTTTTGGAAACTCACTGCTTTCCAGCAGGGAAACTGGAGATTCTTATCATACTTCCAGGGGCAAGAAACCCCCAAATACTTTACATTCCATTCTCTAAGAAATCTGCAGTCTATGAAAACTAGATGCATTAGGAGTTGTGTGGCTGGACTGTCTTTGATAAAGAGGAGAAAATACAAGAAGGATACTGAATTGTGACCCCCATCAGGAAAAACTGAATTTGTGTTTCAACAGGCTTAAATGATTTTTCATTAAGAGCATGGTATTGCTAAATGCATTTAAAACTGCATGCGATAATTGTCAAAATACTGAATTGTGAAATACTGAGCTATTAAGCATTTAGGCTTCTTAAATGCATAACATTTCTCTACTTTATAGCTTGGAAATTAACAGTAATATAAGCTAGCTCCTAATGGCCTAGATAAAGTCATTGAAATGTATGGCCAAAACTATTTGTATCAACATAGCTGTTGGAAGCATTTTGTGCCCATTTCATATATAGCTAGAGAAAAAAAATATCTGTTTGAATTTCTTAGCAATACACAGTCTTTTGTCCTCAACATTTTAAAGCTATAATTCTGAATCATTGGTAAAGAATAAGTAAATAACTCAGACATTTTCATTAGAATATGTGTTTAGAGAAGAATTTTAAAATCAAATCTTGATACCATTGAGTCTGTCTTGTAATGCTGACCTGATTGTGACAGGTCATGCTGCAGCTGACAAATTGCACCAGGGTGGAGGTGAACATAAAAGATTCAGCATGCTATTAAAATACGTAAACACTTATCAACGCTTTCTCTAAAATCTGAGACTAGTTAAGTAACTGTGGTAATTTTATTAGAATCTTAAGATCAATTACATAGAAGGAAGAGAGGAATATAATAATTATTATTTTAGATCTCTAGAAGGCTCCGCTCTTTATCAAAGTACAGAAACACTTGGAAATGATCCAAGTCTCTCTGAGTGTCCCACTGTTAATTACTCATGTCCTGTGGAGATGCTAGTAACATCAAAACAAGTGACCAAACTGCTAACAATCACCATTTTGTCTCCATTCCACATAAACTAAAATCTGCTTTCAATTTCAGAACTACATTCATATTTCGGAATAAAACAGGGATGGTTTCTCCATCTTCTCTTTTTTATTCTTTTGTTGTTTGTTTTGTTTTTTTTTTTTAAATGGAGAGTTCAATGTGTGGAACTCTTAAGATGTTCAGCAACACAGCTGCTAAATATCAATAATCTAAGGGAAATTTGCCTGTTTATGGGATTTTGTAGGAAGGTTATAATATGAATTTCTAGCTAAAAGACAAATTAGATAATGATTAATGGTAAGGTAATAGATATGTATTGTTGTTACTGAGTGCATTACCTGGGCCATTAGTAGGTAGCTCATGTTGCTATTAATTTCTAAGATGTGATGCAGGGAATGGTTGCATATTTAGGAAGCTTTGATGTGATTGAGCTGTGTGATAGTGTGTGGTTAAGCTGCATTAGTGAAGGTTTGTGAAAGAAAGAGTATAAGCAATAGCAACTATTGAGTTTTTATAGACTCTCTGCATGTTTCTAAAATGATTCTTGTATACCTATATATCTATTGCTGCATCTATATACATCCCTATTCTGCATTTGATAAATCAAAAAAAGCATAGTGTACTGTAAGAGATAATTTTCTGCTGGGTTAGGACATTCCGCTGAAGTTATTTAAGGATTCTCCATTTGCAGCTAATGCTGTTTTTCTGATCTCATGCTGGATGAAGATTCACCTGCATGGTCTGTGTGGCTGACTTGTCTGCTCAAATGTAGGAAGAGGATGTTGTTTGTGAGCTCATTGTTCTAAGTATCACACCTTGTAATTTCTACTGTGTAATACTGAATAATGATGCCTTTTGAAAGGTGTCTCTAAGATCCAGATATGCCACTAAGACGTGCCATAGAAACATGTGTGATACATAAGTCATTTTGTAAGATATGAGAGCATTGAGGTGTGATGGGCCCTTTTCCTCTGTGAAATAACTTCTCTGTTGTTAGCACTTTGAAACTTCTACTTATTTTATACTTAGCCAGATTCTAATACATTTTTTCACTTGGCATTTTAATCTGCAACTATTCCCTCTGACTTCAGTTTTGAACCGGCAGAGTACCACCAAGATGTTTAGGGGACTGGAGTACATGACATATAAGAAAACACTGGGAGAACTGGGTTTGTTCAGCCTTAAGAAGACGAGGCTCTGGGGAAACCTTATTGCTGTCTGCAGCCACCTGATGGGTGTAGAGACTTCACCTCAGAGGCATGCAGTGACAGAACAGGAAGCAACAGATCCAAGATGGACAATTGGAAACGGTGGATAGATATAGAAAAATGTTTTTTCATCATGAGGGTGATCAGACACTGAGACAGCTGATCATAGGAATCTCCATCTTCAGAGAAAACTTGATCAGACAAAGCTCTGAGCTATCTAAGCTGGCCCCAGTCTAAGATGGCCCTGCTTTGAATAGGAGGCCAGATTAGATGACCTCTGTGTGTCCCTTCCAAATATTAATTATTCTGTGATTCACAGGAGGATTTCTGAAGCAGTGATCTTTTCTGAAACAAAGAAAATAATCAGTTAGCTTAATATGAGCAATTCAAACTTACTGAGGTGCTATGGAGTAGGTTGTGCATATTTTGGAAAGTGATTGTGTAGCCACTGTGAACTGGCACCATGTTTGACCAGGAGAAGCCCTTGCAACAAAAGTCATGGATGGCTCTCCTGTAGCTATCATAAGAGCCCTATAGTTTCCTTAATTTTCCAATACCTAGAACATTATCTAGAAGCCAATTAATATATTTTTAATAATAAAAAAAATCCAGTAGAATATTCTACTGATTTATCTTTGTTTGGGGACAACATGGAGATGTGTAACATATACAAAATTGCCACATTAATGTAAAAACATTTGGCTATGAAATATCAATTAACTTATATTTCTATCTCCTGCTGCATCGTGTCCATATAATTATAACAGTGTTACTGCACCCATGTTCCTCAGTGTTAGTCATTGTATGATTAGCCATCAGTAAAGAGTGGATCTTCTAACAGCACCTGCAAATCATTTTGTACTCTTATTGCTGATTCCCAATATTGTAGCCCTTGCAATTAACTGCAAGGAGCAATTGCAAAGAAACTCTGATTTCCACTTGTACTCCTCAGCCTGAGCGTGTCCTCTGTCTGTATAGATGTCATGTAAAAATGCTGTGGAAACACTGTCTACTGGGTAAAAATTGAATCATTAGATCATTGAGCTGTCAAGCTGTAAGAAACCTCTGCTGAGCAACTGTAAACTCAGGTGTTCCAGAGACTTATAGTTGGGTCAAATTTGGGTGATTTCTTGGGAAAAGCAAAAAGCACATTGCTGAGAGAAGTATGAAGCTTCTGTCAAGCATTAGTTTTTTTTTTTTGTTTTAAACCAGAGTACTATTAGAGCTTTCAGCTAACACTTTTACTGACTGGACAGGTGTATCTTTCTTTAAGTACTCTTGTGTGTTACATGGACATAAATGCTTTTTTTCTCCTCAAGTTCTCAGAAACTATTGTGTAATTATGGCAAAGTTGGCAAAGTTGCAAGGAAATAAAATAGGATATTGTAAGGCAATCTTAATCAAAAATGTTCTATCTGTATGCAAAATTTTATGTCAATCATTTTGTGTTATTTCTCATTATGAGCTGGATTATAAATAATTCCCTTTTTAATTAAAATATATTTCTGCAAGAAATAATCTGCTTGGTTATAATTGCAAAGACATTTCTAAATATAAACAAGTATTTATATATTATAGTTAATCCAAATACATGTTTTGAAAGGGCAGCTTAAAATAGCAAAATCCTAATATCATAACTCACAAATTAGAACAGTCATAAGGAAATACCATAATCAGAAGATTAGCTTGGAGATTTAAGTGAGGTCAGAGACTCGACTCACCAGCTGTACTCTCACTTTTTTCTGAATTAGATGAGAAAACTGTGTATGGTAGCACAGAGGCAAATAAGCTCTGAAAAGTCACCTGTATTTTTATTCCATTCTCAATTTTGTGTGTGTTACTTTTTAGCATTTCTGGTTTATGATTACAGTAGTTGCTATCTTGCTATTAGTGCTATTGTACATTTATTACAAACCTGGTTGTTGCTGGTATATAACTTTTCCAGAACAGTATGCTATAGGTTAAGAGTTTCCATTCTCGCTCAGCTCTGAAACACTTTTTGTTGCTTTTCTTTGCTCTTTTCTTATGTAGCCATTGATAAATTAAAGGAAAGGAAATAAATGCACCAAAAAATTCATGAAGAGAGGAAGAGAGTTTCCTTATCTGACATCACTACTCTGCCATTGGCTATGGCTTATCAGGTATCATAAGCTAAGTAAAGCTAAGCCTGATCATTAGTTGACTGAGAAATCATGAGGGAAATACTAATTGCTTCAGGAAGTAGTACAGAATTTTTGGTTGAAAAATGCTTCTTTTGAGTTGCGCTTGTTCCGTTGCTGCGGTTGAGTGTTAGAAGTGTATCCTGAAACTGGAAGTATTCAGATGAGTTTTGAAATACATATCCAGTAAAAAGATCAGGAGGAACATTTTATATACTTGTGTTAAGCATGATAAAAATCTAGTGTTGGTTCCTGGCACTAAAAAATCCAGACGTCTTTGCAAATGTGTTAAGTGTCTTTGTAGTCCAGCTGGCATCTTTTTCATCCAAAAAAAGAAGTGTCACAGTCCAAAATGCAACAGAATACACCTACAATTTGGCACTGAGTTTTCTAGATCAAAGATTGAAGCAGATATTTTATTTAAGTTAGTCATTCTTAGCGTATCTTTCACAAGAATTGTGAAAGGTCTTAAACTGACTGCATTTTAAATGCTGTCAATTATGAGAATTACAAAGTTTATAAATAGATTTGTACAAACCTTGGCATAATTTCTTAGTGACAGATGAAATCAACATTTAATATGAGTCTCAGATGAAGACTTTATATAGGCCTAGGTATTTCCTGAAATAAAAATACATTCTCCCCCATTATATAAACAGCTAGCCAGAGGAAAATGAAAACTTAGGCTTATAGGTTACAAAAAATACTCTTTCATGTTAGGAACGGTGTCTTTAGCAAGCATCCTCATTTAGCTTAATGACCTTAATATGAATGGTTTATTTCAAGTATCTAGCAGCACTGAAAAAAAAAAAAAAGTATTTTGCCTAATATTCAGCACACATGTTTCTAATGGAAGCACATATTCTTGCAGTCTCACTGCTCTGAAACTTTTGATCCATAAAACCAGGATCTTCAGTTATTTCTACTCACCTGCTTATTTAAAGATATATTTTATCCCACTCATAACTCAAATTGAAATTGTGGCCTTCACTAAAAGGGAGAGAGAGGAGCACCGCTTTTCCCTTTGGAAAGGAAAACTCTGAAGAGCAATTAGTAGGGATCTGCAAAGGAAAACTTTATAGTCTGCTCCCCTGTGCTTGCTAACCAAACCAGTCCTTCCAGTTGGCAATAATTAAGGTCCTTATGGACAGATGCAGGACAGATGAAAAGGACCGAATGAGTCACAGTAATCACACTTCTGTCTTCCCTGTCGTGGTGGACATGCAGGCGGAGTCCAGTTCCCATAGGCAGGGCAGTATCTATCCTCAACGTAAACAGCCCTAAGCTCAGCATGGCGCAGAGGTCTGCCTCCTCGAGTTTCTCTTTATTTAGTCAAGAGTAAGAATTTGGTCCTACTATTGCCTGAGTGTTCAGAGTTCACTTAAAGCATGGCGCTTCAGAATTTTGTGTGATCATGACTTCCAAAATCACAATGTGATCTGAGCACCTATCACTGTAAATAGTGGTTGAAAGTAGGACAGATTCTACATGCAGTACACTGGGTTGCAAGAACCATGTTGAGCCTAGCCTGTAAGCCCTGCCATGTTGCCAGGATTGTGCAGTCCTGTTCAGCATTACCTTGGTCAAAGAGCTTTTGCATCAGAGATGATTGTACCCTAACAGCTGCGAGGCTGGGCAGACTTCCTCATGCATCCATGAGCATCCATTTCGCTGGCACGTGTATTATTTGGTCTTCAGCCTTTTTTAGTATTTCGTTAAGGCAATTATATGGTCTCCAGAACTGGAGATTCAAGAAGAAACAAGACATGCCGTAAAGTAGTGAGGTCTGGAAACAGAAATAATACTGTAGATTGCAAAAGAATTTAATACAATTTGGTTTTTTACATCCATACCATTGAAGGTATTCTCTGCTCTGTGCTGGGCAACCTTTTAAAAACAGTTGTCCAAACCCACAAATAAGATATCAGGTCAAATATCTTGGAATTTTTTTTACCATCTTTGTTTAACTTCCTCCCTTGAAAACTGCTTATCACTTCTCTGTTCAAAGTTCATGGACAAAAATTTTCATCCATGCAGGGCTTCCCTCAAGTGCAGCCCCTACGATGAGTAGCAACCATGCAGTCGCACGTGGCTTATACATCAGCGTATCTCAGAAAACCTCTTGGTGCTCTCAGGCAAGCCTGAGGCCCACGTTTCCGTTCCTGTGGTGTGATGGGTTGGAGTTTGTACGCAACAAGGGCTGTGTGGTTCCAGATTGGGATCTGTGTATTCTCAGCCCTTTGCGTGAAATCTGTGAGTGCTGCTTGGATTTAAAAACTCACAATGTGCAAGTGAATTATACTTCAGAATGTGCAGATTATCAAACATTTGAAGCCAGGAAGATTGAACTTATTTTTTCCCTTTTAGAACAGGCACTTAAATACATCTCTTTTCATGAAGGTTTGGCAGGCGCAATGTGTATAATGTAGGCCTCTGGTGAAATCAAAGTCAGCTGATCAAACTGCATCTTTGAAAATGCAGTAAAGTAACTTTTTGGAAAGGCAAGTTTTTAAATTTGATTTAACATGCATATAGCGAATTAAGTTAGAGAGCCCCAAGGCAAATAATTTGTTCATTGGTAGATACCTCGTGTTTATGACAACATAGAAAACTGGCGTTCAGTCCTCTACCTACAAAGCTTATCTAGCACTGTCACAGCTGTCTGTCACAGCTGGAACTCTCTTATACTGTAACCTCAGTCCTCTGGCAGAGCAGCAGAAGCTCAGCCAGGTAGCGTACTGGCTGCTTGCATGAGTGAGAAGAGTTGCTTTTGATTTCCAAGCATGCTTTTTTTTTCTGTACAAGAAGAAGATCATTTCCATCTTCAGAACAAGATGATACCCTGAAAAATTCCTGTGTTCCAGAAACCAGTTACATTTTCAGCTGAGTACCGTATTTATGACTTTGTGACAGCACGGTAACAGATTGATTGTTAAATTATTTTGCATGGAAAAGGTGAAGTAAATTTAACAGGTACTATGAAAGGGGAGAGCCATGATTTTTGCTAGGAAGTGAGGATGATGAAGGTAGTATTACTTCAATTTGGGAAGGAGGAGGGAGTGTGTTTGGAGTTTGTTCCCCCCTCCTCATTTTCTTGGATTCAGAACAGCTTCTCTGTGGCAGACTAATAACTTCTCTGACATCAAGTTGTCTCTCTCCGATTTAGGCTTATTACAGATAACTATCAAGCCTTTTCTCCACATGTATAAATCCATAATTAACTCTGGTTGCAGCACAGACTGTTAGAGGACTTCTGCCTTATAGACCCATCAAAGAATTTGAAATCCCTTAGAAGACATTGTCCATTTAGTCCTTAACTTCTTATCAGTGGCATTTCCTGTTAGCCTAAATACATCCCCAATTAAATCACATGCCTGAGCCTTGAGCCTGTTTTACTTAGGTAGTTTGTTTCTACTGCTCAATGAGCTTTCTTTCTCCCTCCCTTTTGTTTATTCTTTTTAAAGAAGGATTTTCATACCCAAGAAAGCTTTCAGACATGCCAGACAAATCCTGGCTGCCGTGGGGTGATGCAGATCCAAGTGCAACTGCCTTGATTCCACAGAGAAGGGGTTGGAGGGATCCAGAGCAGGGACTCTGCCTTTTCCATCCTGTCTTTTGAGCCCGTTAAAAAAGACTTGACCACCAAAAAGAATAGTGGGTAAATGGGTGAGTCGGCTGCAAACGGCAGTAAGTCTATGAAGTGCATGTTTCTGTAGAAATAAACCTTAAAGAAAGCAGAAGGACAAACGCAGTGTTTACTTCTAGGCAGCCCCAGCAATGGTGACTCCTCAGTTCTTGACTAGAAGGAAAATAATCTTTCTTCCCTCTTACACATGATTAGTTTCTTGAAGGTCTGCTAACAAGGTGACAGCATCATTCTTTAAACATAAATTATTTTGTTTGTTTTTCAAGAGTTAGCTTTCTATTCATCTAGTTGTTGAAAACATCAGTGGAAACTTTGAGCTCTCTTGCTTTTTGTGCTTGTGCTTTCCCACTTGATCCAGCTGTGGCAACTCTGAATTGGATAAATATCATTAGTACAGTATTTTATGGGTAACAGATTCCAGTGTCGCAAATCCAGAACTGTTACTCAATGGCAGGATCAGGCAGAAATAGGAGTTTTTAAATTGTAGGACGCAGCTGTCAACTGTGACTTGAGTAAAAAAAAAGTAGGAGAAAGCATGATTTCCCTATTCTTATGTGGGTTTTTTTTTGTTTGCTTGCTTTTTTTAAAATTATTTTCTTAGTGTCCAAAAGATTCAGAAGAGACTTGGGAAATGTCCTGGCAGACCATGTGCTATGAATATATCTAGCTATGTTTCCTATTTGCATATAGCATCACTTGGCATTCAGAATATTTTAGGTGAAACGTTATACCTTCCTGATTTCTTTAGACCACTGGAATATACATCAGTCAACCCCTATGGGTGATGATAATATTTTATTTAAAATGATGTAATTTTGAAAGTATAGTTCTCCTAGTATGAGAAAAAACACAAGCAGTCCAAAAAGGTACGTTTAAGAAGACACTGCTAATATTGTCTCAGAGGATGCTCGAGTTGTCTGTGGCAGTGGATAGATATCCCAGCCATAGATCTCTACATGTAGGATTCTTTCTGGGATGTCTGTACTCTTTCTGCTATGAGTACAGGAAGAATATTTCTATTTACAAGAATCCTCTTAACTGCCTACTCCTGAGAGCAGAACACAGGGGTATGGATGATGTGATGTGTTTTTCAAGTCTACAGTACCTGCTTTGATGTTCTCTTAAATTTTTGTGAAATCTTAACAGACAGAATTCAAATGAACCTTTTGTTAGGTTTTGTAAGGACAGGATTGTCCATCTGGCTCTTTCCGTATGACCACTATTAAAACACTGGGGTCAAGACACCCTGTTGTTCTTATCGTTCTTCTCGTGCATGTCAGTGAATGATCTCCTTTATACCAGGATTGTTTGTGAAGATCTATAATTCTCAGGAGCCTTTTTCTTTATCTTGCTTTTCCTGAATTAAGGACACTCCATATGTTTTATCGTCAAGAATAGATTCCATTCACATGACCATATCCTCCCATGAAATGAAAGGGAAATTACCAGCAATACAGAAGTTATTTGCGATTTATTACATATCAATTTGAAAAGAACTATTCTCATTTGATATTTTATTATGATTTTTATCATGGAACTATAGTGAATTAGAATTCCCTGATACTGGCCCGCACCATTCGGACTATGACTGACATATAATAGCTTGGTATGTGATCTCCTGTTGTCTATATGTTTCTTCCCAATAGACTTGTAATACAGTGATGATAATGAGTTTTATTGCAAATAATGAAATATACCTCTGTGATTTATATTATTATAAAGGAATTATTTTAAATTCCAAATACACATTTGGAATTTCTCTTACTGTTGTAATTTTCTTACTCATCTCCTATTCTCACTTTTGGAATTTCCTTATTGTTGTAAACTTTTTAGGTTATAAATCTGAAACTAGAAGATCTTTGCTTTTTTTGATTCTAGACTATATTATCTGAGCTATTTAAAGTTTCCCGCAGTCATTCATTTTCTTCAGTGCCTTTCTTTGTATGTTGTGCAAATATGAATATGACATATTAATAATAATTAAATAATATTAAATTGTTCATGGATAGGAGGAAGAAATGCAATTTTTTTCCTGTATTTCAGTTTAAGACAGCTGGCAAGTCTGCCTCTTTTCCTCTTAAAACATAGTAATATTTACTGTCCTAGCATTTCATCCTCAAGGGATGATTTGATTTCGGGAAGAACCCAATATTACCATCAGCGAAGACATACAAAGCCCAGAGCAATTTATTATGCTAACTGTTTTTCTTACTGAATTTCAAATTGCAGTGTTGTTGCTGCTTTTCACTGGGGAGAGGGAATGCTAGAGATTTAGTTACAGGTTTTTGTTTGGTTTTTGCCCCTTAGGAAAATTCTGGACTGAAAGAGTCATTGCTTTCATATAGCAAGCCTAATAGGTGTTGCTTAAAAAAATCCTCTTATGTCAGTGTGTCTAAGCTGGATTGGTAAATTTTCATAAGAACCTCCATTACCGCAATATGTTTCCTATTTGACTAATGTAGTACGTGTAGATGGACAACTCAACACTTAAAGGAGGCTGACTCTTTAATGTTGAAAGCATTACCATTCACAGTTTGGAAAAAAAACAGCATAAGCCCAACTTTCTGCAAGCTTTGGCTTTCAAGAGCAAACATATCCTCTTCATAAACACTCTATTTGCGCTACAGAGCAGCTGAGACAGCAAGAGTCTCAGGGATCAGAGCCTCACACGGCTTGGACCAGTGGCATGCAATTTATAGAGTCTGCTCCGCTGGCTCGCTTCTCTTTCTTTATCTCACATCTTTACAAAGATGTACAGTAGGTGGAATCTGTCAGGCATGAAGCCAGCAGGCAATGTGAAAGCGGAGACTGCTGGCGTCAGATTGATTAAGCCTCTGCACGTGTCTGCAGAAAGGAGACATCAGGTTTAATCACTCTGCCTTTCTCTTGTAGATAAATGTCTTGTGAAATGCCTTGTGCAGATCACAGTGGGAGCACTCTGCTAAAGCAGAAACATAATCAAGGATAAAAACTTATTATCTTACCCCTATTGATTTGTTATCAGCAGCAGTGTATGAAGTCTGTACATCTTAAAATAAGAATTTCTAACACATTTGCTGAACTTTTCCTTATACAGCATTCATAGGGAGTAATAAATGTTACCTATGTACTTAAGAAATATTCAATAGCAAAGTTTTGGAAACATCAGTCTCAGCATTTCTCAGTTTATAACTCTAATCTTTGTTTTGTTTATTGGAGAGTATAAAGCGGGAAAGTATTTTGGTTAAAAGCTCATCTGAGAGCAACTGGATCCTTTTTTAAATACACGTATATTTATTTTTATTGGTTTACAAATTCAGAGTGATTCCCAAGTCTACAAAGCCTTGAGGCTACAATAGAAAACACAGTGTATATTCATTGTGTAAACTGACAAGGAACCGCCAGACGCTGAATTTGCTACACATTTTATTGTTTAAAATATTTGGCCATCTTGTTTGAATAGAAATATGAGGGGTAAAGAAGATGAAGAAAAACCCTGAAAGAATAAAAGGAATGGAAATTTGAAAAGTGAAGGAATCACGGTTGATCTGTAATTGAAATTATTACCTCTAATGTGTTTCAGAGTTGTCCTCAGTAGTTAGACTGCATATAAGTATTTTTGTTTAAGTGCTGGCCTGTGCTACATAACAAAAATAGTTTCCTTTCCATGTAGTAAAAATAACATACAAACACAGCAGTTGTTCGTTATTTCTAATCCCTCAGTTGAACAGGTATCAGAATCCCCTATATTTGTTATTTGAGGTAAAGTAATGAAATATCTTAAACCAAAAGAAATTTCTAAATTGGACCTTTCAGGCCTATGCTTTCTCTAAGATGCTTTTTACTTTCTTCAGGCGTACAGTTTATGATGTCTTCCATGTATCTCCAAGGCTCTGTCTCTATGTCTGCTGAGCTTGTGCATTGTCTCTTTTTTTTTGCTTCTAAGGTCCTGAACCAAAGTCCTTGGGAGACTTAAAAGAATATATAACTATTCCCAAATAGTTACACTACAGTATGTTTGAGTCTTTGTTAAGCAGGGGTTGCCACAAGTTAAAGGAGACCAGAGACAAAATACAGGCTCTGGATACAGCAGTAATAATGGAGTGTTTTACCCAAAGAGGAAATGTGGGATAAAAACTGAAACAGACAGGCATGCAGGATTTTAATTTTAACTTGCAGATCCTATTAAGTCACAACTATTTGGCTGAATGCCAAAGGTTGCAAATTAAAAGGATTGAACTGAACTGAAACTCCTTTGATAACATCAAGTATTAACTGTTGCAACTCTTGTTTATTGGTCTTCTAGAAGACAGTATAGGTAAACTTGGTTTATTCAAAACTCTTGCTGTTGACTCACAAAGTAGGATGTTTTCCCGAGAGATGAAAACAAAATGCTGAGCACTCATAGTCCTTAAAGTTCCCATGATGTATTTGCAGAAGCTTAAGGTGTTAATCCTGGTGGCCTGGCCAAACTTCTGCTTGAATGATTGCATTGTAGATTTTCCTTCACCTCTGCTGCAATTGCATTTGGCTCTGAAATTCATTCCTAACCATAATGGTTGTGTAATGTTGCTGAGTTTTGTAAAATACTGCATTGCTTTGCTCCTTGATCTCCATGTATTCAAAGCTCAGATACTCTAGCTTGGACATGTAAATGTGGCATAGTAACTGTTCTTCCATACTTTCCTATACCAGTGGAGCTAAAGAAGGACTCTCACAGGGCTTGCCTTCCATTCTTTGAGGTGATCTTCATGTGCAAAGTCTAAATTACTTATATATCCTAGCGCTGCAAATATCAGAAACTGTATTTCAGTTTTGTGTAGATGGACCCTCCAGTCACAAAGAATCTCTCGTGTGCCCAGGTAGCTCCTCACTCCATGGGATTTGATGCTGAAGAAGTATTTTCCACTCTCGTAGGCTGGGAATTTACAGCCCCACTTAGCTAGGCAAATCGGTGTCCTTTGCTTAAAAGGTAGTCATTGAACTTGCTTACATTTTTTCAACTTTGTTTCCAAGAATCTGTCATAACAGCGAGTTACATCAGTACATAACTGGAATAACAGAGAACAAATAGTTTTGCCCATATGAAAGGAGCGGTGGTATTATATTTTACTCATCAGCAGGAATATCTTCGGCAATTAGATGTGGTCCCTTGTTACTAGAGGTACAAGGTCAGATACGTTTATGAAATTATTTGTAAAAGTAACTTTTTTTCTCCTCTGGCTATCTGTATGCCTAAAAAATATACTTTCTTTATGAAATGTGTTTCCATGCATTAGCAAATACAATATTTTGGACAAACATAATGCTGCAATGATTGCTGCTCGCAGTAGAACACTTCCTCTCCCTTTTTTTGAAAGTGCTGAATTCCACTTACATTTTATTTGATTGATTCATTTGACCTGCACTGTCTACATTTGACATCTTACTGTGCTGGAATTTAAATAACCTGTGCTGTCCTATGAAATTAAATCAAGACTTGCATTGGCAGGTACTCTCATTGAAGTAAGTCTTTTCCCTGATTATCTTCCATCGCTCTGCTACATGGCCCAGAAGACAGTCTGAAATAATGAAAGCTAATCATCAGTTGCAGGAGGAACCTGCCCAATTGGTTGTTCTCCCTTGGACTAATTAAGTTCTGATTTTAAAGGAAGACATTGTTCTGTTGCAGCTTGACATTTATAAGCCTCCATTTATTTTGAGGTATGATGCAACGGAAGATGCTATAGGTTAAGCAGGACTGTTTTCATTAGGTAAAACAATCTTTTTTTCCCCTTTTTTTTTTTTTAGTGCTGGCCCAGTGTATTTTTTTCCTTTTTCTTTTATGTTTTTTTTTACCTCTTTAATGTCTTAACTACAAAGTGTAAGACTTGATTAAGCAAGACACCACACAGTTTTTGTTAGGAAGTTGGGCTGCTCTAGTTGATGAAGGTATTTTACAGATATAACTGAATGTTTTAGTAGCAGCAGCCAAGTGACCATCCACCACAGTAATAATTTCAGGTTGGAATGATTAGTAAGAGGACTGTATCACTGATAGCAACAGGAAAATGTTTACATTGCAATGATAAGCTCTTTGGAAATTATACATATGTGTCTATAGTTACTCAGGGATATGGACAGAGTATTTTTTTTTTCCTCTGTGTGATTGTTAGAACCATTTGCACTCCATGCCAGCTATTTTTAGTTTGTCTGTTAGGCATAGTCCAAGGAGAGGAAGTTTTGATATGTCACAGCTGCCTTCTTGCAGATAGTTTTTTAAGAAGAGGGTTACTATTGATTGTAAGTGTATAATCAAAAATTAAATAAAGCATCATAATTCTGGTAAAGAAGTTTTTGTCAGCAATGTGTTCTAGTAATTTCTGCCATCTTATTTTTTTCCTTCAGAGAGTATGAATTAGGATTCAAGACAAAGATTTGTTCAATGTAATAATTATGATTTCATAAAAATCGAGTGAAATCTTCATTTCAAAGTTCATGACAAAAATGGTCCTGGTTCAGCTGGATTCAGGGAAATTATTAGAAGAGGATGAGTGAATGGCAACTCAGAAAGTCAGCACTGACTTAGTGGCCTCATAAAATGAGTTTAAATTAGAAATGTGAAAATATTAGAAAATAATATTTTTTATGCCTTTTATAAAGAAACTTAGTGAGATTTTTCATGAAAATGTTCAGTTTTTAGAGGAGCAAGAAGACTGAATTATTTGTTTTATTATTCTGTCATTGTTTTCTACATTTATGAATGCTCCTTTATTGAAATTTATTCCTTCTTTGCTTTGATTCGAGTGCATAGTAAATGTCAAGTGGCAATGGACTCTGCAGAGACAATAGATGGAATCATAGAATGTTTGGGATTGGAAGCGACCTTAACGATCCTATATTTACAGCCCCCCTACCATGGGTAGGGACACATTCCACTAGATCAGGTTACTCAAGGCCTTGTCCAGCCAGGCCTTGAGCACTTACAGAGAGTGGGCATACGCAACTTCTCTGGGCAACCTGTTCCAGCATCTCACCACCCTCACACCCTCACAGTAAATAATTTCTTCCTAATATCTAATCTAAATCTAAATATTACTCCTTCTCCTAACCCTGCACTTCCTGATAAAGAGTCCCTCCCTATCTTTTCTGTAGGCCCCCTTTGAGTACTGGAATGCGGCTGCAAAGTCTCCCTGGAACCTTCTCTTCTCCAAGGTAAACAACCCCAACTCTCAGCCTGTCCTCACAGGGGAGGTGCTTCAGCCCTGTGATCACCTTCATGGCCCTCCTCTGGAACATGTCCATGTCTTTCTTATGCTGAAGACCCCATATGAGCCATACCTTACTTACAAGATAAGTATCTCGTAATGTTAACAAGGCTAGGTCCTAGATACCCAGGCTTTGGAGAGAAGAGCAGTGCTGTGGAAAGTGGTGGTTAAATGAGGTGGAATGCTTTCTTTTGGTCAGGCAACCCCCATTCAATAGGGTGCTAGATGAAACAACCTGCTTCAGATAATTCTTTTGAATAGCTTCTCAATGGAGTCCTTGACTTTGTAGGGTACCTAAAAAATCCATGATGCTTCTGATAGAAACGTCAAATTCAGCTGTCTCATCAGACTCCTAGTAAAATAGTTACCTTAGAGCTGCACTTCATTCAGATATCACAAAGTCTTTGTGGCTGGAAGAGACTTCAGAAGATAATCTAGTCCAACCCTACTCAAAGCAGAGTCAGCTAGTGCAGGCTGGTCAGGGCCTTTTCCAGCTGAGCTGTGAATACCTCCAGGGATGGAGACTTCACAATCTCTCCAGACAACCTGTGCCAGTGTTCAACCAGCATCACAGTAAAAAAGCTTTTCCTTGTGTTGAAACAGACCATCCTGTATTTCAATTTGTGCCCGTTGCCTCTAATCCCTTCACTGGAGACAGCTGGGAAGGATATGGTTCCATTTTCTTTATGACCTCCCATCAGGTATATACTGATAAGATCCCCTTGAGCCTTTGCTTCTCAAGGCAAATTCCTCTTAACATTTTCCCATGCTCTTTTACTAGTGTTGCACTGCAGTTACAGCGTGGACATTTTAGTACAAAATGTGTGTTCTGTACCTGGCTTCCACTGCCCATGGGGTTCTAAAACCATCCCAAATCAAACTGTAGGGCATAGTTACCCTTTAGATACCTTCAAAATCTCTGTTAGATGTGCATCTACCAGATACTGTAGTGAAACTTTTCTATTCTTGCTGGCCTTTGGTAAATTACTTCTGCCTTCCTTCCCCCAAGTACACATTACCATGTGCTGAGCATACTTCGTCCTTTGGTTTACGTGTTCCTTCAGTGAGTCTGCATAGACCTCTACACTGAAGGATAATCTCTATTTCCATTTCACATTTGTAGCAATATTTCTTCCAGCATAAATTCCAGTTCATCAGACTCCTATGAAATTGCATTTTTTAATAATACTTCTAGCTTTTTGCATGTGCTTTATATACAAGAGCTGATAGTGGCATATGTCCTTCTAATCATTTGTGTTCCTTAGGCCTTCTAAATATAACATATTTGGTCCTTCTTCCTGGTTTTGACTTCTACAATTAGCTGCATTACTTTATTAAATAAAAATCAGGTATTTAAAATATATTTATTGTTTTTCAGCATTTTGTTTTAACATATTGTTTAAGGAAAATTAAAATATTTCTCATTTGGATATGTTCTCAGAAAATAGTTCCTGTAAAATATAATTGGTTTTCAGTATTGTAACCACTTTGTAATATGACTTGTCACAGGGTGGATCTATAAGTAGAGGTACTAATTGCATCATCAGTCATCTTTGCTTGCATAGGCATTCCTTGGTGGGAAAAGTTTAAAAAGAAAATACATCTCATAGATCAGGGAGTCATGGCTCCTCCTGCGATGAGTTTTTTTCAGAGACATGTGAATTTGTTGCTGTACTTAATACTGTTCTGAGTTTTATACATTCTTGACAGTATACATATTGCTGTATCTTTAGAAAATAGCATTACTGTGGTCAAGAGGTTATATTACATGTAGACATCTTCTACATTTGACCTTGTTCTATCCTTGTTCTAGGAAAAGTTTTGTAACCTCTTTTTTCACCTACAAAACTGGGATAATAATACTTACAAATTTTGTGCAATTCCTTAATGTCTGCAGATAAATATGGTTATTGTTAGCTAGAACAAGAACTGAAAGCTGTATACTTTTTAAAGGAAACCAAATGATAATAATTTTATTTCAGCAGATTAGAATAAAACTGTAACTGAAAGGATAAATACAAAGCAAATTATCTTGAAAGATGTTGGCCATAATGTAGAGTGAAGAATCAATATATTGAACCCCATATGAAGTGCAGTAACTTTATTGCAATCTTTACATCTTCAAGAGCAGTACTGTATGTAACCACCTTACAGTCAATGAGAATGATAGCATCGAGGCCAGCCTGGGTTATGTTGATGGAGGTGCTCTCTGCTTTCCCAGGTCCGCCCTGAACTTTTTGTTCAGCCCCATAAGCTCATCTTCTGCTCTCTGTCGCTGAACTTTAATGAAGTTCTCACTGCTGTCAATACACACACACACACTCCTCTTTGGCAATAGCCAGACCACAGGTAATATAAATCACTGAGAACACAAGAACTGACTGAAATTCCACAACTAAAGAGATGATGTGGGAAGCTGAAATGGAAATTACTTGTTTGCTTTATTGCTTGTATTGCCAATAACACTCTAGCCTTATTCTGACAATTCCTCTCTGCTGGATGTGGCTTATAATAGCCAAGCTCCAGGTGTCACAGTCAGATGGCCCGATCTGCCTTCTTTGCAGGAGGAGTGCCTGTCCCATGGAGTATCTCCAAAGGTAAACACAAGTTCTATGGAAGGTAAATCATCTGATCTTTCCAAAGGAGGACAGTAGATACATTTGGATTAGCATATTGCTTTCTGTTTTTAACTTACCCTTGGGTTGTTCTCAGGCACATAAGCATCTATGAGAAAGAGAGAGAAACTCATCAGTTTAAAATGGAACTGTCAATACTGAAGTGATTCATTAGATGGACTGCTAGAAATTCAAATATTAAGAAACACAAAGGATGCAAAATATGATCATTTAATCATGAGCAGCACTGAATGAACCAGTATTTCTAGAAACTTTGTATTACAAGCAAGTGAATGATACTTAATCACTGTATCACAAACTGAAACTGAGCAATTGTATTCTGACATTGCAGTCTGGTAAGATATCATGTGCTGGCTAACGGGAACAATGACTCAGAAATTTGAGATTCCTAGGCCAGCCAGATGCTTATTTTGTAGGAGAAGAGGGATTTTTTATTTTGGGACCTGTATTGCTTCAGCTCCCAACAGGAGCTAGTTATTTGTCTGTCTTCTGAAAATGTTCCTTCTTCTGCCTGATTCAAAGGTAAAAGAATGTTGCTGATTCCAGCCCCAGTCTTCATTTTTGGATCCTATTCTCAGGGCCAGGCTACTGTGACAGTCAGCCTTGAGCGCACTCTCAAGGGGAAATCAAGGACCAAAGTCATCCATGTAAAATTATCCTATCACCACTTGCCTTAGGTGTGGTTTCTTCAAGTCTAAGCAGAGATTTTATGGGGAGAACTCCAACCTTCAAAGTTATCAGCACAACACATTTTAGCAACAGGAAATCCCCACTCTTTCTGACATACACAGTTTTATCAGTATCTGTATTGCCATACGTTCCCGAATCTTCTGAATGCCTTCCCTTTGGGTCATGCAGAGTGGGCAGTGATGGCTTGTTTGAAACTTGTGAAATCCACGTGCTTTAGTCAGAGATTTGGTTAGCTTAGAGGTGGGGTTTTTGTTTTTTATAATTATGGCACATTCAAGACTTGAAACAATTGCTTTAAGTTTTATCATGCTCATTAGGGGGGCTCTGTGTTTCAAAGATGTTATCAGGTTGTATGACATCTGCAATTGCTCTGTAATATCAGCCTCTACAGCCCTGCTGAAGTATTTTGATTATTTTTTTTTTTCCCCTCCCTCGCTCAGTCAGGTTCCTGGCTGGGCCACATTGTGCCACAAACAGCCTGTTGTTATAAACACTGCAGAAACAGCACGGCACACAGACAGCCTATTGACAACCGAGAGGCGACCCAGAAGATAATTACTAACATTGCTTGGAGAAAAAAAAGGCGTTGCCAGACAAGGA
Source organism: Tetrax tetrax (assembly GCA_009806455.1). Classification (NCBI taxonomy): domain Eukaryota; kingdom Metazoa; phylum Chordata; class Aves; order Otidiformes; family Otididae; genus Tetrax; species Tetrax tetrax. Next base: position 50,336 of record WHYT01015550.1, on the reverse strand, counting down.
AGGATACATTTTTATGAAAGCAGACAGTCTTAATTCCAAAATTAATTGTGTCTCCAGCCACTGATAATTAAAGAGGGGGAGGGAGGGCTAAAGCAGTGTATTTCCCTTTGTTCTGTGATTTACCTTATCAGAAAAATGTGCTCACATGTAGCAAGGCAGGTTTGGAGGATAGATCATCTGGCTTTGTTTTGGAGATGTAAGCGACAGTGAAGGAATGGTTTAGAACCAAGTGACTGCAAGGAACTTTGTGTCTGCCAAGCTTTAAATGGCCTTAGGTGACAAAGAAGTATCGTCCTGCATTCATTTCGAGTAACGTTACACGCAGTCATATCTCCCGAATAGCACAGTGAAGTGCGTGAAACCAGCGCCCTACTGCATCAGCAGTCAGGGCAAACCAGAACTTGTTCAGCCTGTCATCACCCAACCTCCAGACTGCGAAACAGATTATGGAGACAAAGAGACCACGCTATTTAAAGTGCAAAGCAGACTGCCAAAAGGTTTCTGGTTTTGCTGAACCAAGTCAAAAGAAGGTGGGACTCGGGTGTTAGAGCTGATAGCCCCAGGGTGCATGGTTGTGAGTTTGCTCTTCGGCACATTGGGAAAACACATCCTTTAGGATAGGAACAAAGACGGAAAGATTCTGTAGTCAGTTTTGGAGAGCAGAATTGCACACCCGCTGTGTCCCTTGCTTCACTGTTGCATCTGTCCTTATCTTCACAGCAAAAGGGGACTGGTAGATGCTGCTGTGGAACAACATGTAATGCTATGTGGGCAATTCATATGACTCTTGAGAGTTTCTAAAGTAATACCCCCAAAGAACTCTTACTATTCCTCGGTTCAGAGACACAGGATGAGTTTCTGCTGCATTTCTGACCATGCGCACACATAAAATAGAGTTGGCAAAAGATTAAATCTGCACATCTATAATTGCTTTAATTAAAAACAGAAAATCATTAAAAAAAAATTTCTAACTTTTTGCTACATATAAAATAGTAGTTCACTATTACTGTGTGTGGACAGCATTAAGAGAATGCAACATTCTTAGTTCTGATAAATATAGCTCTGAAAATTAGTTAACTGACAGTTAAGTGAGGGAAAGGGTCTGCAAAGACCCTTTGAGAAAAAAAATAATTTAAAAAAACCAACAAAAAGCCTGTCATTCCACATTTTCTTTTCCTGATAGCTGTTTCCTCAGCTGGACTTTGCTATAGTTGCAAAATATAAAATTCAGTTTCCCATTCTGTACAGGTTCTCATATCACGCTCACTGCCAGATCTGCACTATGCAACATGACTAACTTCGGTTGTTGTTTGGTAGCTTGGCAAGTTAGCCCTGGCAATATTCATATCCATAGCTCTATAAATTGAATTTAGTACAATAACACAAGTGCTTAAAGTTTGAAATGAAAAGCAGCCCAGTAGCAGGAAGGTGTATTCAGTGCAGTACCACACATGTAAAAATAATCTGGAGGGGTGGAGGGGCAGTGGTCAGAACAATCACTGAGAAGTTACATACGAATTCATTCTCTCACTCTCATAATGATTTAGTTTGATACTATGAAATTGGAGGAGACAATGGTCCCAATTCATCCAGTCAAGTAGTTTAACTTGGCTGATAGAGTAATTTAGTATAAACAATCCTCATGTAGATTTAGAGAGATGTGCATGTTAGTAGATATGTAAGGGAATTACCACATTAACAGTACAAGGAACCTTTACAGTGGTACAATTATGCTTATGTAAAGGCTTATATACATGTAAGTATTTCAGTAAATATTTTAGATCCTTAGCCAGATTAGTTACATTGGAAAAGTAGTAGGAATTAATCTCTCCTGATATTCCTCCCCCAATAGAAATAAAGGCCAGAATTACACAAATGGTTTTTACGTCTTGGAAAAAAAAAAATCCAATCACGGTTAGGAATAATTAGAAGTAATAAAAAGGAAAGTGATATTTTATAACCATACTCTTTCTTGTTCCTCTTTTAAATGCCTTTGTTTTGGTATGAGTTTCTGTATTGAATTATTTTAAAGGGTGGATTATATCTAACATAATGCAATAGTACAGTATTTTTCCTCAAAATAGTACTTGAAATTAAACTGCCTCCTTTCCACAAAAACACTTACTGTAAATTTTCAATTATTTTAAACATGACAAAGAGAAAGCAGTAACAGCGATTACAGCATTTGAATCAGTTATGTTGATTACTTCGTTTGGAAAGTGTGCAACCCTTACGATGCACGAATGCTGTCCTTTGCAAAGCCAAAAAGTACGTCTCAGATCATGAAATCTGCTTTTCTGTCATTGCAAGTAATGTGATACAGTCCAGTTTGTAGTGTTATCTCTGTAAAATCTGTGAAGTAGGAACTGTGTGTTTTTCAGCATGCATGGAATTCTCTCTTTTCTAGAGGCTATAATACACAATCATATCAAAACTGCTACAGTTTTCTTCAGATCTTTTTCTTTAAATGCTAGATGACAGAAATGTCTCTTGGTTGGCTACTAAGGAATTATGATTCCTGAGGGGAAAGAAGGTCAAAGCATTACAGTTTACTAAATGGATAAGCATTTGTTACACTTAGGAAGGGCAGTCAAGTATGCAATGTCATTACTGCAGAAACACAGTGTATTTAATTTAAACAGGGAATCAGATTTCTTCCTGGGTGGACTCATCTACATCCAGTGCCATAGTGAAAAGGACTAACATTTTTTAAAATGACTGATGATGTTTGGTACCTAAGCTGACATCTTAAAGAAACTTGATGTCTGGAAGCTGTGGGTCATCTGTCATTAGAAATAATGTCCTACTTTAGGTTTCAAGAGGTGGAAAGAACAAACATGTCACTGGGTATTGGGAGAAGTGCTGTTTCAGCTGTGCATAGGTACTCACATGTTCACTTCTAAACAAACTCTACTGTGTAACCAGTGAAGAATGAATATAGTAAATACATGCCCTTCAATAGGGATCATATTAGATTGTTTATAATTTGGGTTACTGGACATTAAGGTGTCATTGTGCTAGGCATAATGGAAAACCAAAGAGCGTAAGTCTGATAAATGACACCAGAGAGTAAATATTAACTCTGTTCCACAGCAAAGGAATCAACTCATGAATATATTATTGCAGTCCCAGAGCTGCCCACTCTTATGACGTTAATTGTCTATCAAACTTCTGGCGACCCAGACTCTGAGAGACTTAAGATGGTCGAGGCATCACAGAACTGAGCCTTTTCCTGTCGAGATTTTGTTGACATTGCAGTATTTGAACAAGATAAAATAACACCGCCTTTCTTGCAGAACTCTCAGCTCCACTGTAGAGCATGTGGGACATGCATTACCATGTTGTTACGACAAATTGCACACGTGGGATTATGCTCTTTTACCATGACTGTGTAATTATTTTAATTCATTTTGCTCAGTAGAGGGATAGAAAATGTACATGTCCTTTGGATCGTTGTCAGGCTTTAAATTACCTGTAACAGCCATGGAAAGTTAATATTTTACCTCTTTTAAAAGAAGACAGCAGCTATTTAGTACCAAATACCTTTCTAATATCCATGTTTGAAGCATACTCTGCTTTTGTTCTAAACTGTATTAAATGTTCTTTTCAAACGCGTGTCCTGCTTTACTTCCCTAAAACTAAAGACACTTTTCTGAATCAGCATTTTAATTTCATGTCATTTTGCAGTAGATTTTAGTTTGTAATGAATTTGCTTTGACTGTATAGACAGGTGTTTTGAGTTTGCAGAACTGAAACACTAGTTTTTTTTAACAGATATTTTGAACAAGTACTGCAACTTGTATCTATGAGAACTTATCCTTGGGGGCTGGTTGCTCAGAGGAGTATGAATGTTACATTATCTAAGCAGAACTAATTGAAATATTGGCAGTCATTCTTCAGTTATTTCCACCCTCTTTCATTCTTGTTTTATCATTTAAAAAGAAGTAACTGATACTGAGCTTCAGTGAGCTCAACAATAGTTTATGGTTTACTTACTCCAAGGGATACTGAAAAATCTCACCACGCACTCTTTATGAATAGCAGCACCTTTTCTTATGGACGACTGGCCAAACCCTGCAAACATTACTTCCATGCTCTGAGCAAGCAAGATAACGGATTCTGCTTCTGTAACTGAGGCTTGACCTAGGGCAACTAACGATATTACTCTTCTAAAATAGAAAAATCTACTTATAAGACCTCCAAATAATTTGTTTCAAAGATATTTGTCGTAATGAATTAGATTTACAGGCTTCAGACGAAGGGCAAGAGTGCAAAGTCATGCATTAGTTTTCATTTCAGATCCAAATCTGATCTGGCACAGTAGTTTTCATTCCCAATGGTTTTGCAAACACTAAAGAGTATGGGTGTTTGTTTGCTTGGTGGTTTGTTTTAGTGGAGAGGCAGAGCTCTGCATATTGAATCCAAATTTAGTAATAGACTTTCTTTCCTTTACAGATTCTTTAGTAGTAGTTCAGGGACAGTGAAATATTTGCAAATCACAGGCTGAAAATTACTGATTTAAAAGGCTGCACAGGTTAGGTTGTGTTGCACTGTGATGCATGATTGTTTTTTTAATTTTATTGTGACCTGGGCAATATTTCATATTCTACTAAGGGAATACATGGATGGAAATTGGGAATACTGAGGATAAATAGGTTAGATCATAGCTTCAGCTTTTGCTGGTTTTTTTCAAATATATTTCAGGTAAAATGACTGTAGGGAAAAAAAAAATAAATCTGAAAAATAGGACATCAGCTCCACAAGCCTAAAAGTAGAAGGCACAAATATAAATTCTAAAATAGCTAATTTTAAAACCTCTAACAGTGTCTATCTTCTCATCCTAGGAAGATGAGTTTGTATCAGTAGGAGGAACAAAGTTTCATAGGCTGGTATCCCAAAGTTTCTCTTAATTAAAATAGCTGTTCAAAGCATCATAATATAATGCAAGTTAAAGAATCAGTGTATTAAAACATAGTTCCAGGTATAATGAGTGGAAAGACTGTCTGAGTAGTTTTCCAGTGAAGTTGCCTAGCATACATACATCAGCTCATTTCTGATGAAGTCCTCTAGGTAAAGTTTGGAAATCACCGTACTCCTCCCCAAAGCACATTTGACAGCACTCTGACATTATGTTGTAGGTAGTGGAATATGTCTGTGTTGTTGACAATTGCTATTCCTAACAGCTGGATTGAAATACATTTCAGATGTGGCCTCTCAGTCTGCTTTTGAGCACAAACCACTGACAGCACAAATGGGGCTAAAGTGAATAATTGTTTAGGGTTATTTTTAAACATAGTTTTGATGGATTTGGTTGTCTGCTCGTTAACCACTTACACTCACTGGTCAAAATGGGTCAGCATGACAGTGTCAATCAACATTTTAACTATACCCTTTAATAAAATATGACATGATGGGGCTGTTTTTCAGTTTGCATTCTAAGTATAATTTTAAGTTGATGGACAGAAACAGTAGATAAGCAGTAACAGCTCTTCTGACTCTCATAATTTACTAATAGATCTCTTACTGTATCTGATGATCAGCACAGCCAAAAGTTCAGCCAATATTGCCATTCCAAGACATTTCAAAACTGCAAGCCAGAAACCTCAAAAATCACAAAACATTACATTCTTTTGATTAATTTTAAATTCTTTCACATTTCATTCAAAGTTTTGAATCTCAGACGTTGTGCCCACAAGTTTTTCTGGATCTCTAGGAACTGGACGTTTCCCTTAAAGAAAGCATTAATTCTTACATAATCCCTTGCTACCAGTGGCATAGGGTCCTGAGAAGGAAGTCATGAAATATCACGAGACTCTCCGTTAATGAACATTTACAAAAGTAAATGTTCATTAGTCACTTCAGAGGTCTAATCTCACGCCTGTAAACAAGCATGTTCAGAATGAGTGCCTGAATGTGCTTTTTATCTGCAATATTTTATATACTTCTCTCTGACATGAGTACCATGCAGACAACTTTTAAATTTGGCGTATTCACCTCCCAGGAATTCCCTGAGGCATAATTACTGTTTGAAAAAGGGTTTCACATCTCAAAAAAAGATCTTCTGAGCCGAAAATATGATTCTGACCATCAGTGCTGTGGTCCAAAATAATTTGTCCTGTCTTTTGAATTAGTGTTTTTTGCCAGATAGCATGAATATATTTTTATTACCTTATTTTTATTATTTGTTGCTGGGTAACCTATTGTTTTGGAGTATAGCAAGAATCCAGTCAAATCCAAGTATTAAACTGCTACTAATGACCATTTTGTTAGATTATTGACCCCCCTCTGTTTCGTCTCTGCCTGTACTAATGACTAATTTTCTAGAGATTGTTTGTTAATTAATTCTGCCACATGATGATTAAATTGTTTGTTAATTAATTCTGTAATATGAAGATCAGCATTGTCAAATATTTAATATCTGCTTTCAAATTGTGAGAAGAACTAAACTTGTAGATTTTTGTTATTGCTGCCATAAGTTCAGTGAGTTCCTGACTTGAAGATAATTCTGCTCTTTCTGTGGAGACCATGAGAGTGTAATCACTTTCTGCACATGTGACTTAAAACAGATCCATGCATAAAATTTATTCTGTTCTTTGGATGATTTTTTTAATATGTTTTCCTGTTCCTTTAGATAGAAAGGGAAATTAGCTAGGCATCCATTGCACTTGGAATTCTGTTCTGGAAGGAGAATATGTATCAACAGCTGAATGATGAGAACACCTTAGTCAAGTAGATGAAATTGTGGCATAAAGATTTTAAAGACTATTGTTCTTTTCCATTAGCCATTTTCTTCCTGCTGTAAATAGACTCGTGGTTGGTCTACTAGGATGAATAAAAAGCAGATTTTCATTTTCTGCATATTGTATTTTTAATTCAGTGTTCAACAGAAAGTCATCCCATTTTAGGCACCTAGTTTTCCAACTTCTTCAGTAATAATGGGGTTGCCAGAAGGAAAATGGTCATTCTGTTGCTCAGAGCAGAGCTCAGGGTTTTGAGAGCAAAGTGATCATGCCACTGTGGCTTATTTTCTGGGTTAAAATTACCTAGAGCTGTGCATTATGCAGCCTCTGCAGATTTCCAGAGGAATTTTTTAAACTAATTGGCAGTATAGTTTGGCCATCTGAGTTTCTGAAGAGAAAGGATTTCATTTTTTAAATTGCCTTAGATATTTTAAATTCAGAAAGAAAATGGCCATGATTAACAACTTTGTTGTGAAAAACACTGTAATACTGGTTTAATTAAGCTGCATTTCAGATTCTCAAGGAATAATCTGGGCTCTCAGCTTCTCTTTCCTGACCCGAGTTGCCATTTCATGAATGTGCTTTAGAATGAGCACTCTGCTTGGAAAAGTCCCACTTTCTCAGAACACTGCTTTTGCTCCAAAACCTTACCTCAGATGTGATGATAGTTTTGTTTCCACATCTGCCAATACAAGTAAACAACTGCACAAAAAACATAGAATATTACAAAAGTAAAAAGTAAGATAGTTCTATAGTTTTTTTTTTGTTTTGCTCTTTTTATTTTTTTTTCAAAGAGAGGAGCAGGAAGGAACAAAACAGTAATGTTCGTAACAGGAAATCCCATCCTAAGTGTTAGTGAAAAACAGCTTCTTCCTGCCCCCAACCACTTTGCAAGAGAGGTTTCAGTCCCTTTCCATGTCAACAGCAGACATCATTGGAATAAGCACAGTCAGCACTTTAGCATAAAACCCTTGAAACAAACCATTAAGTCACAGAGCATGCTGTCCCAAAGTCTTGGAGGGCTGAGGTCACTGAGGTCATGGTCCTAATAAGGGAGTGTTTTAATTGGTTTCTCCTTTTTGTCCCCTGACATCCGTCCTTTCCCTCCCTCTTCCCCTCCACCAGCCTTCACACCTTTGATCCGTCAACTGCTGTGATTCTGAAACTGTATGGAGAAACTGCAATTATACAAATATCACCATTACTGTGACACATTACAGATAGAGGGAGCACGGGGCCTCCACCACTGAGTAATCCTGTAAATTGCTTAAAATAACAACAAAGAGCACTATACACTTTTCTCATCCATTGTCAGACTGAAATAAATAGGTCTTTCTTTAACATGCCTAATCCTGCTAAACAGTACAAAATCCTATTACTCAATGAATTATAAATCCTTCTTCAGCACCTCATTTGTCCTGGAGTGTTTCATTGTGAAAACCAGAAATTCAATACCTTATTTTAGTCACACAATCCCTAGCACGACTGATTTTCCCCCTCCCTTCCCCCATCCTCTCCTCCCATGTTGATTGTGCTCAATAAGGTTTATGTTACGGCCACTACAAACCCTGATGAGGAAAGTAAAGACAGCATTAGCCTGTTTAAAAAACAGCTTACACATTTCTGTACCTACATTCTTGCTGTGCACTTCTGGAAGGTAACACAACACAGATTTAAGACCTTGTTAAGTTAATGTGATGTGATGTGATGAACATCTGTCAAGTCACATTTCTTCTTCAAGTACACCTATAATAGTAGTATATCCTTATTGTTTTCCCCTTACTTATGTTGTGAAACATAAGTAGCAAAAGATGCTCTCATTTTTCACTGTTGAAGCCCTACCTTCACCAAATTTCTAGGACCTTTGAAATGTATCAAATCTGCATAAAGCAGATTGAGTTACTTAGGGTCTTATCTTTGGTGATGTGGCAGAGCAGCCTGCAGAAACCACAGCTCCCAGTGGGCAATGCCTCTCTCCAGTCCCTGCTGTTATCTGTGGATTTGTTACTATTCCTGCAGCAGAAATAAGGTAGAGCCATTTCAGTGTTGTGCAAATCAACAGTGTCAAGCTGATGAGACCATTTGAGAATATCGTTAGAGTGCTGAAGGAGAACTGGGGCATAGAGGAAGAGTTTTCTAGCAAATAAAACCCTCATGAAAACCAGCTGAGTAAGAGCAGGGATAAGTTTTATTCGTTTGGGGTTTTTTTTGGTTTGCAAACTCAGGCACTCCCTGACGATACAGGAGCAAGGGAGGAGGGAACATGAAAAACCATACTTCTTTGCCTCTCACTGCAAGGATTTGATACAACCCAGGGTCCAGCTCCCTGAAACTGTCTCAGAAAGTTGACTAAATGTGCCAGGAGCCGCTGGCTGTGTTGTCGTGAGGGACAACATACAAGACATCAGCAGCCAGGTTGCTGGAGCTAGAAATCATCCGTTCCTCCTGGAGGTATGGCTTTCCTAGAGTTCCTTCTGGGCCCTCCTGCTGTTGCTTAGATCCTTGTTACCCTGTCCTGGCTGGGCCTCTTTTAAAATGAAAATCTAAACCTGGGAATTCGACGGATTGTGTTTCAGAATATATGACATAAATATCTCATATCTAGTCTGAGATCTGTTTTGCTTTCTTGCCATCTCTCTTGTCATCTTGCCATCTCTAAATACTATTTAAGATGTGGTAAGTATGTTCAATTTAACTAGGCCTTTTAAATGGAATTCATTTATAATGCATGACCACATTCATGTCATGCCTGTCTCTGCATTTAATTTTTTTAGGGCTTTATGCAATAAAGAATTCAAATTTTTTTTTTAATGAGTGTATTTTCCCCTACCTTTAATGCATATAGAAAACAATCTTTTTGTGTCAGTTTTGTTTTCCTTATAAAACCCAATAAAAGCTGCTTGGGGTATATTTTGCTCAAAAAAACCCCCCAACCCTCTTTGTCATATATGGTCATATATGAAACATGGAGGTTAGAACTGATCAAGCTACAGTCAGAAAGTCTCAGAAATTTTGCATCTAGAAAACAGTATTTCCTATCATGTTTTATTTTTGTGGTCTTGCCCTTCCCCACCGATGGCCAGCGTTCAAAACAGTTGCAGCGCTATGAAGTTATTAAGTTCCTTCTTCTGAATGTGGCTGAGCAAACAACTTTACACAGTCGCCTGTGGAGACTGGCTGTCTGATGAACACCTCTCTTCTGATTCCTCCTTGGGACAGACTGAAGGCTTCTCAGGTGCCACTGGATCATCATGGGTCCGATCACACTAGGAAAGACAATTTGAGGTGGGGAGCAGATGGGGAAAATGAATGCCAGCTTTCCCCAAGCAACCACTGCAAAGCAGAATTTGAGGGTGGAACAAATTAGTGTTTGGTAATGACTGGCAGAGGCCATTTTTTTCAGCGATGATTTATGTGGGTCCCTGAGGTTTCAATGCAGATGACCTGTGAACTCAAAGTGAACCTCAGCCACAGCTAGAATTATTGTCTAAGTACTGTGAAGATCACCTGTAGCTATGTCTTATTAAATATTTTAGATTACAGGTCCTTTTGGTTGATGTTAAATTGTTCCTGAAATCAGGCTGGATTTATTTCTTTTGACCAAATTAAAAGCAAACAAGATTATTTCTTGAAGATTTGTATTAATTAATTTTATCAGTACTAACATGATCATTTTGACTTAAATTTTGAGCAGGTTCTTATTTAGAAAGATATGTTTGTTTTATTTTAGAAATTAATTTCACAGAGACATGAAACATTTTTCTTTTTTGCTCAGCCCAGCAGTACTTATGCATGTCTAAAATTACTTTACACCCGATGCATCATGTTTTGGACTCTAGAGTTACCCTAGAAATCCTTGAAATTTCTGAATAAACATTTTTGCCTCTAATGATTTGTAGCTATTATCTAAACTATGAGATGACACTTCCAGCAAGTCATCAGATAGACCAGTCAGCAAATGTATCACAGTAATCTCAACCCACATACTTGACATAAATCTGGGAAGTACAAACATTTAATGAATTCTGAAATAACTCAGAGCAAGCTACAATTTTAATCTCTCTTCCTAAATGTACACAGTTAAAGATTTAAAAAATAAACAAACAAACAAACAGAAAACCACTATCACCAAATGAATTTTGCTGGTGATATGAAGAAACCAAAAGCATTGAGCATGTTGAGGGGGATAAACCAGGGGAAAGAGTGAGGGTGTGCAAAACCAACATTATTTCAGAAACAAGAAAAGAGGATGCTACAGCTGTAAGAAGTGAACTTAAAATAAATATTCTACATGCTGATACTGATCATAGGCAAAAAAAAAATCCAGATTGAGAGAGCTAAGTTTTTAAGATTGTAAGGCAAGTATCTACAAAAGATATAGGAAAAAAGCCACGTCCGCATCCTAAACTGTAGAGTATTAAGAGTTATCTCATTACTAGAAGTGGATTTATGCATCTAAAGTATGACATCTTGTACATGAATACAATTGAAGGCAGCATTACTATTGACGTGTTTTTTTGTATAAAGTTCTACAGGCAAAACTTACAAATCTCTCTCTCAAACATTTCACAGTTTGAGTCCTCAAAATTTGCTTGTCCTTTCATTCACGAGTGATGTTAGATATGTGCACCAATCCCCTTGAACTCAGTGAGACTCAGCACACATCAGCTTTTGCTGGGTTACGGCCCACACAAGCAAGGATACAAAAAGGTGGGGGAGAACAAAAATGCTGAATACGGCAAATCGGTAGAAAATGCTACAAGGAAGCAGAGCTGAGCTGCGCATGGCTGTACCTCCAACTACACACAAAGAAGTTTACGTTTTTCTTTTGTCTATCAGGATCTTTGCTTCTGACTAATGTGCTTTCCTATATGCTTTTTCCCTCTATTTCAGCGCGAATTGTGCTCCCACAAGTAGAAAAGTGTCATTTCATGTGCTTGCTACAGTGAACCAGAGCAAAGCCTTTGCTTTTATAACATGTTAAACTGTATTCTTAAAATTCTTCATTGATTCTATTAAGCTTTAAAAACAGCCTTTTCCCTCTCCCCACCGTCTCCTCCCTACCCTCTCACAAAAAAAAAGGAAAAAAGGAAGAAAAATCTCCCCCAGTCCCCCTAGGCAGTGGTCTGGAATGATTGGCAGGCTCTACTCAGAAGAGACCCTTGGATCCTAATAGCAAGGGTTGCTGTGGGTCAGGATGGAGGCTTATTTACAGAGCTATAGAGGGGCCCAGGACTGCAAAGATAGCAGGAGGTACTGCAGGGCACTGGAGTGGCCTTCGCACAAAGCTGCGTGGCGGCTCAGGGAGAGAAATAGCAGGGAGCTCGGTGCAGGTCAGAAAGGAGGTCTTGGCAGAACCTTTTGGGAGCCCCAGGACTGGAATAGCAAAGGGCGTCATAGGTCAGAACTGAGGTGTTTTGGCAGAGTTACGCAGAGGCCCAGGGCTGCAATAACGGGAGGTGAAACAGGTCATTGGCATTGGCAGGGATGCGTGGGAGAAAGCTGTGCAGAAGAGCCTGCCTTGCTGTAGCTGAAATGCTATTACTCCTACTCTTTAACGAGTGTTCTATTTACTCCTAAGTACAGGAAATAATTCTTTCTAAAGCCTGCTCCTCTGTAGTCTTAAAACTGCATTCTACATATGGGGGAGAGGGGATATTGCAAACTACAACAGTGATCAGATTTTGTGTTGTTAAATAACTGCTGATATAAAAAGCAAAACAAAAACGAGTTTTCAAAGGATCTTGGGAGGTTTGGGTTTACCAAAGTCCCAGGCTAAAGAGACTCCACAAAGTCTGCAGATGACAGGAGAAGAAGTGGCTGTGTAGATTCCCTCGGGGCTCGGAGCAATAGCTAATAAACAGACCGAGGTCTTGGATATCAGGCTGTAATCTGCTAACTCTTACAATAATGCATTTGCACTATTTATGAGGTTACCCATGTGTACGTAAATGAGGTCATTGTATTTTCCAGTAATAAATGTTAAAGAGAGCATAAAGTTTACCACTTCTTCTAGGAAGATTTCTTCCAGCAATACTAGGAGTTTGTGCGTATTTGTCTGAGTTGCTCGTCAAAATGAAATGATAAAGTTGCTTTCAGGGAGAATGTAATGAAAAAGATATAGAGTTAAGAATTGAATGGCTAGGTCTAGAGCTGGTTTAATTCCCCCCCCTTTCTTCCCCCCTTCCCCTGAGAAAAAACATTTGGGAAATATTCAAGTTTTATAGTAAACTTTCCTAGATTGTATGGATTCTGACTTTATTTGGTAGCAAAGATTTACCTCCAGGAACATTTAATTTCATGTTAATAATAAGGAATAATGAAAAGGAAAAAGAACTGCAACTTCACAGATGGTATATAAATCCACTGAAAACTAGATATTTTAGTATGTATTTGATATTTACTTATCCATTAAGGAGTTAAGAGCATGCTTTTTTCATACTTAAAATACTGAAATCCAAGTTTCAAGAGCAATAGACACATTAAATATTTTGTGAACAATCTGCAATAAATGTAATAGCATAAATATAAAATAGTAATGGCATAATCGGAGTACTGAGAGGATACATTTGAGATTACTGCTCTGTTGGAATAGGTAGTATAAAATATTCTCTGCCGATCTTTGGGCAAATCTAAATGCAGTATTTTATTTCAAGTTACTAAGTTGGTGTCCTTAGCAGAAGAAATAAATTATATCCCAAATTTAGATTTTAAAAAAAATACAGAGAAAAGACTAGATTAATCTGATCTTCTGTCCTGTTTCAGGGATGTATCTGAGCTTTCATTCCATAAATTTTCTGGTTTGTGTTGTGCATGGGGTGGAATTGTTTCCCTCCTTTCCTCTCCTACACACTGCCATTAACAATAAACCCTTGCACTGTGAATGTCTGTGTGTGCATGTAAATGCATTGCTAAAGACCACAAGCAATATGACTGAGGGCTCCAAGTCCTCTAACAATATTAAATATAACAATATACAGAGTCTCACTGAAATGTTTCATTGAGTCAGCAACTGAAGTGTGGTAGTCTGGTACATATTCCTTGATGCACTCCAAATGATCCTTTCCATCTAGAAATGTGAGGGTCTCTAGGAGTAGGCTGGTTTTTTTAGGCATAGCTGTATGTCAGAAGTAGACCACTTGTTTTAGAAGTACTCCCATTGCAACTATCTAATACAGTGACATATTCTTTATAATTCACTTTGCTCCTTGCTCATCAAAATGGCGCCCTTTTCTCTCGTGGCTTGAACAATGTGATAAATGCTTGAAGTTCTTGCTTCTGCTTTCCTGTACACTTCAGTGCAAATTATTTCATCTTCAAGAGAAAACCACCTAAATAAGATCTCTTCTGTCTTTTCTTGCCTTTTCTATCCTTGCTCATTTCTCTTTACAAAAACAACTCTCTTTTGCATGATCTGCTTCTTTCCAGGCTGAGTACCTCCTCTCTGCTCCTGTCCTCCTCCAGATCCCTTTGCTTCCCAAAATCCCTCTGGTGATAACTCACAGCAATAAAAATGTCATATCACTTTTGCTCATTATTGCTTCTACTCTGAAGAGGCATGAGTGATACAGATTTATCCCGGAGAGTATTTGGTATTTGAGCCCTGTCTTTACATGGGGCTCTTCCTCTTTTGCCCATGCACCATCCTGTATTTGCAATAGGGATGCTTAGGCATAGCTTGACTGATCTTTCTTAAACAAACATGGCTTAAGACTGTGTACAGCAGGTGAGATTGGATCCAAATAACCGGTGCAGCATCTCTCACAGAGTGCAGATGTTGGTGAACTGTCGTATCGGGAACTTCTCCCACACCCAGAAGACTGAGAGCTTGGCTTGACGTGCAGGATGGCAAAATCGACCATGTGACAGAAGTAAGACTGAAAATGGGAAGTTGCTTGACCTCTCACCTTTCTTTCAAAGACAATCCTGTGTGAAGGAGACTATAAGAGCAAAAAGAGGGACAATCTGTAATGGAAATAAATTTTAACAATACTGAAAGAGTAATGTCAGCACAGTTCTAATGCATTCACATTTGCATGAGGATAGGCAATTAAATACAAGGATTCTATTTTTTAATATGTCTTGTTAATGAGGGATTGGTTTAAATAAGCTAAATATGCATTTATAATCACCACGTTCACTACAAATGCTGTAAAATGGCAGTTTATTAACACAGCTGAAACATTAAGCGTCTCTCTCTATTTGAACACAAAAAATGGTGTACTGGATTACAAACACATTTTCCTTCAATTGTTTGTGTCTGCCTTCACAGCACAGTTTATTGTGCTCACCATTCAGAAGAAAATAGGGCTGAGAAAGCTACTGTTTTCTTTGTAATTTTTCACCAATAGTTTTAACTATAGCTAAAGCTATAGTCATCCTTTAATTCCCTGATTGCCTAGGCAAGAAATACAATTGAACACAGTTTTAGCACTGAGTAAAAATCATTCCATTGCTTTTCAGCATAATGCTCAACTGCATACTTAAATAAATTGCTTTGCTGAGTAACAAAGAGGTTATTCTTGTTCTTAAGTGCTCTGTTGATCTACAGACTATGTCCCTGGGCTATAGGTAGTCCCTGTATCACAGATATCAACAGATTCTGCACTTCTGTAGGAGATCTGACATGAAAACAGTAGAGCGCAAACATCCATGTAACAGGAAATAGTATAGAGCGCAGATAACTCATGCGAACTAAAACAAAGACATGGCAACTGTGTGTCACTGCACGGTCAATTATAAACATTTTTTTCTGTGGTTTCCACTGTCAAAAGAAACAAAATACAGACAGTGTTACTGCACGGTTGTCAGATTGGTATAGAACCACAACTCTGACAAATTGAGATTTTTAAATAAATAAAAATTTTAAAAGAGTAGATATACAGTAAAATAAGGCCACATATTGGACATGGCTTTTGTAAAAAATTATAAAATATTGTAAATATATTTTAGATCCTTTTCAGCATTTAACAAGCATGTTTTGTATCAGAACTAGTTATACCCATTGGAATGAATCTTCTCAGTACAGTATTAATGATCAGAGCTATTCCACAGTTAAGATATTCATATCAAAAAAGTATGTCTTAAAAAAGAGGAAAATATTTATGAATATACAGAATACTATTAATTTATTTAAGCTCAGAAAGCTTTTATTCATATGGGTAGGGAATTTATAGTTATGAGGCTTAAGTCTCTATCCATCAAACATCAGTCTAGGTTTGCAAGAAGTGCCATTGAAGGCAATAATATTATTCATGTACATGAAACTAAGAGTGAGCACGTCTGGGCCTGAAGTGATTCCATATGATATATTTGTCTCTAGGAGCCATCTCTTTCCCTCTTCCTTTTGTAGGTAAATTTTTACACTATGTAAAAGCTCAGTGAAGTAGGTGAGACATGGAATGGGAAAGAAAAATCTCTGCAAACATGAATCAAAATGTAATCACTACTAAGAGGTATGCAAATATTGGCAAAATATTAAGCCTCAGTGCTATATTTCAGTAGCCAGAGCTTGTAATGACTTGCATGGAGCAGCTCTGTAGAGCATAAACCTAGGGCCGGTTTCACAGCAGGTTAAATGGCTCTTCTTTCTTCTGTCCAGCAATGGTGTATGTGGCGTTGGTCAGATACCCACCTGTGCAGGCTGCACCAGTATCATCCTAATTTCAACTCTGACATGTACGTTGCTGGCAAGTTGTGTCAGAATGGGAACCTAGGCATCCTGAATTAGTTAATATCTCTACTACGTTCAGCTTTAAGGTTTATTAATAATAAAGTCCTAAGCAGGTGCTTAAATTTGACAGTTAAAAATTCTATATATTTAAAAAATCTCAAGTCTCAGTTTTTCTCTTTGTTGACATTCAAGAACTGACAACCCAAATTAGCCAGTTCTGTTTTTCTCTATCCTCACTAAATTTCCATTTCTATTCTCAAGTATAATGTAGCACAGCCAGCTGCTTATTTCCCCTCCTTTGCAGAGGAATGTAATGTTTCAAAACTTTGCAAAATTTATTTACATCTATTCACTGAATTTAAAAATTGCAAACTAAATTTCATGGTATAGATGATGATGTCTTTCCAACTGTTACCATTTCTTATAGCTCACATGTTTGGCCCCAATTGAGTAAAACATGGTAATAAGGACTGATGATCAGTATGAACAAAAAAGTCTTCATTTGTACCCAGAAAAAAAAAACCTCTTCTGTCTCTTCATTAATGGCAGATGGAAACTATCCAAACATTACAACATATCACTCACTGCCTCTCTGATATGATATAAACCCTCAGAAAGACAGTGTCTGTTTCTATTTCATTCCAAAGGTCAGAAATCTGGTACGCGAACAAAAAGGTAGTTAATATTGACAAACATAACTGTGAGGGCAGGTGGGCCTACTCAGAATAGTAGCAGTCTTTAATGTTTGATCTAATGAAGCAAAATATGTCGTCCTAAATATCTCATTAATTCTAAGATTCCATATGGAATATTTGATTGTTGTTACTGGAGGAGAGAGAAAATTTCATTGTATTTTATTCTTTTACCTTTTTCTCCCCCTTTCCTCCTCAGTCCAATTATATTGGCTTAAGAGATCCTTCAGCACCCTTCCTTTTCCTGGATCTTCTCCAGTGCCATAGAAATCCTAATTATCATTATGCTTCCAAGTGTATTATTCCTTTTTTTTCCCACACCCTGCACAAATCGTGTATTACTGTCTTCTGTAGAATACTTCATTCTATATCAAATAGAAGCGAGTTTCAGCATCTCCCTTGGTTAGGAGCATCTTAAAATCTAGTTCATGCCTTTTGAATTTTTGGTATCAGGCTCAGGTCTGGGAAAAGCTATTCTTGTAATTAATTGTTTGCTTTCTCTGGCTACTCTGAGAATCTGTTCTTTGTCCTGCATATCTGATAATGTCATGACTGAGGTTCTTTATAGCCATAGTAGCTAATGTACCTTAATGCATTTGTATTTCAGAGTCTTCAGATGGGTTCCAAGCTGTGGTCTTATTAACAGAAACCAGAGCAGGGTGGAAGCAGCCTTCCAGATAACCACACATTCGAGGCCTCTCATTCTGACTCTTCTCTCTTGCTTTTTCCATGACCTCTCCCATTCCACTCACAACCCAGTCACAGTCTAATCATCCTTATTACAGTAACAAACATCTTGCATTCTCTAATCTATTGTTTCTAATCTCACAATTTGCGCTTGTCTAGAATGTCACTTTTATAAACACTGACAGAGTCCAGCGCTTTCTGTTCCCAAAGCACAGGCATCCACCATACGAGTGAATGAGGAACCCTCTTACGCTCTAGGAGATTTAGGATTCCTGTTTAAGATAGCAATAACTTCAATAACTTCCAGGTATGAGATGCTGACTTTATATGTGAAGCAAGGGAGTGTTCAACTTAAAGTGTAGTACACAAACAGCAACGCTAGATGAACTCACTGTTATTTTTGCCCTTTTGAAATGCTTGGTTTTAAATCAAACAGCAGCAGGCTCATTGTAGCAGAATGAGAGCTAACAAAAAATTACCACAGAGGCTGGCTGAAATGCTAGCCATCAGAGGGCCCTAAGAGGATTTAGCCCTTCTATATCACCATCTCTCACCAGCATGTTTCACACCAACAGGTCTGCTGAAGCCCTAAGAACATACTGGATCAGAAGTCCACCCAGCCTAGTCATCTGCCAGTGATGTGGCAGTGATGTTTGAGAAAAGCAAGAGAAGAGGCACCCAGTGATACTTGCTCAGGCACTTGTGGCTTAGGAGGTTCCTCAATTCCCCTGCAAATATTCATTCTATAGGTGCAGTGAGTAAGATGCATCCAAATGCACTGATGTGTAGTTAGTCTAGGCATGTTCAGTTGAGTCTTTTGAGACCTGGAGATGTCAGGTTTCCTGTTTGTGGGCTGGTGTTGCTTGTAGTGCTTACAAGTTAAATACTGCAGGTCCAATGCGTATGAAGCTCAGTGTGCCTGGCACGTGCACCAATATTTCTTTCTAGGAGTCTGGTACAGATAACAAGTAAGAGAAACAGAAAAAGACAACAGAAGATATCTCTGCTTGAGGAAAGAACGAAGGTACTAACGAACAGTCACGTTCACTCCTGTGAAAGCAGGACTGTCAAAAGTTCACTCCTGTCAAAATGACTCTTGGCACTGTAGGCAGCTGTTCAGTCTGCAGATGTCACTTTAGGTAACTGGTCATCAACCATTACTGGAGATGTACCATTAGCTGTGGCTGTCTAGAGCCATGGCAGTGTGTGTATCTGAGGTCAAAGAGATCAAATTACTATGACCACAATCATCTTTCCACCTTCTACACAATCTAACCCAAAGTGAGAAGATCTAATATTAACCAATAATTTGCAGAATCATCCATGCTCAATGAAAAGTCCTCATTGTTAGCTTCTTCCAGTTTAAGCAGATGAGAAGGACAGCAAGAAAGAGAAAGATACATTGCAAACATGCCAAGTGGACAAGATGAGGGTGTAGGAACAGTGATTTTCCTTGAACAGTGCAATTTCACAGAGCTTATTAATGAGAAACATCAAAATAAAACTAGCTGACTATAAAAGGTAGTTGAGGAAGAAGAGACGCAAGGCAGGCGAAAGTGGAGAGATGATGGGATGGAAGAGGAGGGGGTTTTAAGCAAATGATCTTTTGTCAGCAAAAGCAGAGAACATAAAACTAGAGAATATCATGGGATCATCAGAATGGCAGCTGGATGTCCTTATCACTCATAGCAGCTTTTAAAAGGGTGGAAAAATCCTAACTGAATAACCATTCCTCTTTTTTAATAAAGCATCTGACTTTCACATTCAGAGGTTTCATAATAACCTTTGGCAAATAAGTGCTAATGGGTTCAGTTTTTATGTCTGCACTTCAGAGCGAAAAAAAAAGGGTCAGAAACGAGTTGCATTTTTCCTCTTCTCATTTAAAAGAAGTGATATTTTGACTTGTAAGGAGCCAAGTGCAGTTCACATGCTTAGTTTCCTCTATACTGCACATAAAAACAGGAAAAGCCAGTCTTTTGGCTGTGCTTCTTTTTATTGTTGGTTGTTTGACATGTTTTTCTATTACAATTCACAGCAGGGAGCGTTTATCTCCGTTATGAAAACCAGTTGGCCCATTGTTAGGAAAGAAAGCTGCACTTCCCCAATAGGAAGTCAAGTGTCTCAACAGTGTCGTAGAAAGGCATTCTGGAGTTGAAGTCAACATATGTTGGTGCTAGGAGACGATGTGCACGCAGCACTAGTGCTCCTGTCTTTGATTAGAACAAGAAAGTTTCCCCTTGCACACGTTGGGAAGTGGTGGCATGCATAGCAGGCAATGCAAATCCAGTGGTAGTCCCACTTCCCTCCTGTTAGAGATGAAGGGAGGTTTTGGTAACTGTTCCTTTTGTGCAACTTTAGCTAGCAGAAGCTGTGAGGTTTCTTTCTTTCTTTTCCTGATGTTGGTTATTTTGAAGGAGGTGCTCAGCCACTCTGAGAAATGTCAGCTCTATTCACTTAAAAATGCAAATATTGCAACTTTTGTTTTTTCTACTTGCTCTTTTCTTCCAAAACAGTAAGAAATATAATATTACTTTCTGTTTTATTCATATTCTTTTTTTTTTACAGTCCTAACATTGATAGCTCACCTTGCCTTCCCCCACAAATGCAAATTCCTTAAGTATTCATGTTTCATAGTGGCCAATTATTCGCATGGGCATTTCTTAGAATTTATCTTCCTCTTCAGCAAACATGGTAAAAATGGTGCTAGCTCAAAGGTGTAGGTGTGACAATTCAGAATTAAGTCATGGGCTAGTTTGCTTCTACCAGTCTTCTCTTCTACCAGCACTGCTGGCCAGTGCTTGGGTGACATTACATCTTTGAGAAGACCTATTAGTTTCATTCAGTCCAGGTTGAATAAATGTGACTTCATCTGTCTAGATTAAATAATAAAATGTATATTAAATATTATGCAAATCATTTATCAAGGATAGAAAGCTCAGTCTGTGTGATATTTCAAAACGGGTTTCAGTTAGAACTCAGTATCTACTCTTTTCAGCAAAATTCAGATCTCAAGTCAAACTTTGTGTTTGCATAATGTTATTGTCAAAATCTGAATGAAGAACAGGGAAAGTCAGATCTTCATCTTGATGTATATTGCATGACTTGGTCATATATCCGCTAATGTTTAAAATACATAATTTAATTACTCTACTTTATTTTTATGTCACTATACACAGTGTATTGGATAGTTACAGTTTGTTTATTTATTGGATTAATCAAATTATTGTGTAATCCTGTATTTATTATTATTAATATTTCTCTTGGATGAGTATTTGTTATTATACATGGGTTACAAGCTAATAACAATAGCTTTAAGTCTAGAAAGCAAAACAAAGTTAACTGAATTCTCACCTTTTAAACTGCTAGTACAATGCTTCATTTTGTCCCCTGCCTTTTGAGTCTAATGTGATGTCTGTGAACTGTTTAAAAGTAGGAGATGAGACTCAAGAGTTCATATTCTAGCATCTACCTAGTGGGCTGTAATTTTTTTAATACGGTCCAATTTTCACTGGCTCTTCAATGGCTATGAAGCAATTGTTTCAGTGCAAGGTATTTAATGTGCTGTCAATTGTCTTTGAAATGTGCATTGTTCCTTGTTGCTTTTGTTCTTTTATTAAGGCCTTAAAATTCACTGTACTAGATTAAATCTATGGGAAAAATATTTATACCAGGAGATCTTACAAAGATAAAAAGCTCACTGAATATAGCTCTTCAGTTCTGGCTTGTGTAAATAGGCGAAAGAGCAGTACAAGAAAAATAATTTGTTCCAATGAAAAAATACAAAGCAAACATACTCCAAATAGTGGAGTATTTTTGAGTTTGTTTCCCTAAGATTTTAGAATTCCCTATCGCAAGGAATATAAACTTCCTCATCAAACTGTATTAAAAGTCCAAGCTATTTCAGATTTGAATTCCTCTGTGTTCTAGTTATTTTTATCTGAAATTATGTCGAACTTTGTCCATGGGTAAATCATCTAATAGTATTAAAAGGTACAGATATCCAGCATTTCAAATATCCATACGCACTCTATTGTACAAAAATTTAAAAAAAAAAAAAATTGGTAACTTTCAACATGATGTACATTATTTTTTGAAATGTTATGCCTGTTAATTGTGCAGTGTCTGCACAGTTTCTTGTTTATAAAACTTATGTTGTGATAGAAGTGACTAACCTTAGTCACTGACATACTCCTGTCAAGAACTTCTCTGAATTAAAGTAGAACAGAAAAGAATCTAGAAATCTTTGGAATATTTAGATGGTGAAAGCATATTTTGGGACAGTATCAATACAAATCAAATCATAAATGTTAAGGTTTAGCTTTGTTGGTCAAGGAGTATAATCAATACAAGGGTTCAGCACTTTCCAGGAGAAGAAACTCATTCTCTGGCAATGGACAAATTGAAAAAAACATTTAGAAAGGGAGATGAAAGTTATTTTGCTGCCTTGCTAGGTTTGCATCCATTAGCAGAGGTTACTTCTAAAGAGCAAATACTTGCCTTTGAAATGGAGTAGACTGTCCCAGGTATAAGGTGTCTCCAAAAACGTTCCCTATAGAGAAATACCAAAGTTATCATTCTTTACCTCTCTTTTCAAGTTATATTAGTTTGTATACTAAATAATATAATCCTAAAATGTATTTTAGGAGGAAAGTTTAAATATTTCCAGCAAGTCCACTTAATCTGTTTGCTTACTATCTTCTCCCTTCTTCTGTGACTGCTTTTTTCCTTGACATGAAAAAATGAATGAATGGTTCTCCAAGCATTAGTAGATTCTTCCTTCTTCTTAGAAGAATCCCTGGGAAGGAGCTAAAAATTCTGCTGGAGTCAACAATAAAATTCTCATTAACTTCATCACATGAGTAGTTCATACAGATTTGAAATGAGAACTCCTTTTTAAAAGAAATTAAGGATAATGGTGAAAAGTCATTACACATACTTTACTAGAGCTTGAAAAATAGAGAGGACCCTCCTGAAGATAAGACTTAATAAAAAAACATGTTACTGATGTCATTATGGGGGACAACAGGGTGAAATTTCACTGACAGACACGATCACTGATAACTGTTTTCTGCCTCTCAAATCTGTTAAACTTCTTGTTTTGAAAATAATAAAAATATTTTTTTTTAAATCTGCTACATCATATATAACAAAAATCAGCTTTAACAGGCTAACTTCAGGTTCCATTAACAGACCTAGAGTTGATATTCAGCCTTTAGTTTGTATAATTGTTCACCTACCTACATTGTTGGTTTTGCCTGCTGTATTAACTGTGCATTAAAATTGACTGTCGTAATAGACTGCTTAACGAAAGATCCAGTAAAGCCTCTCATGACTAAATCTAATCCCTCTCATATTTGTCTAATTTGGTTACATCTTTATTTTTACTATTGTTATTTTTTGTAATGCAATAGCATCTGTAGATCACATGCAAGATCGGGGGCTTGCTGTGCTAGACGCTGTATAAATAGAAAGTGAGAGACAGTCACTATCCCTAAAGCACTCCTAGTCTAAATAGACTCAGTAGGAAAGGAAGCAGAAGCATAGAGCACTGAAGTGATTTTGCCTCAGGTCACACAACAGTTCATTACTAGTTTTTGGGAAAGAAGCTGATCTTTCTGCTGTCCTTCCAAAATATCTTACATCTCATATGGTGATTGAAATATTCTTAAAGATTTGTAGTTGTAGTGTTGCCCTTACTTGGATTTGTGTGTAGTGTGCTGATTTGCTTCCCACAAAGCTGATCTCTGTTCTTGTATATTAATGTTAACAAACTGTAAAAGTGACATTAATTTTGTCATTAAAATCCAGCTTCATCAAAAGGGAAGCCTTTCTTCTGTAAACTACTGTTTCTTATAGATAATAATGTTTTGCCACTGCTGGTACCTGTTGCACAATTTCCAGAGAGCTCCTCTGACTGAACTCTTCCTTCTCCTATCCTTGCTCTAAACTCATTGCATAGAGACGTGGCCAGTGGTCCTGTTTTGGTCAGGTAGAAGAGCTAATTGTTTTAGGGTGTCCTGAACTGTGGTAGACCTGAATGTATTACCTGAATGTAACTTGCAGTGCTAACAGAAGTCACATATATTATCTGATTTTGAAGCATCTTCAGTATCCTTTAGCATCTCCAGTAAGATTATGTTGTTCACAAGTACAATGTAATTTTTGTTAATTCTCTAGAAGAATTCTAGTTTGGAATTAAGGAGAGTATTTTTTTTTACTGCAATAATGCAGTAAATATCCTAGGATATTTCACAAACTGTAGATAATTTTGCATGTGTCTATTTAATGTTATTTTCAGCTCATTTATGTGATATTGTAATACAGCTTGCTAGACTGCTGGGCCTCTGGTATTATTATTACCTGATAACTGCAGATTCCGTACCAAAGATTTTCAAAACTTGAGCAACTTGATCTAACTTTTACACTAGCCTAGTACTAACAAGGGATTGAACTGTACTTCCAATGTAGACGAGCATACGATTCTGTTTTTAGTGCTAAGCCTCTTCATTCTCACACTTTTTTTTTATAGCTTTGGCAGAACATTGTCTAACTCTGAGGGATTTTAATGTTACCCATTCTTTCAATACAGCATCTACAAGCAGCTTAACCCATGCTTTTACTTTGCCCTTTTTATCTGTAGGGAATGTTTGAGAGATAGGTGCTAACTCAAGGCAAGTCCTTCAGCTTCACTTGCTGAGTAGACCCACAACTTTTTTCCTTTGGCAACTTAGAGAAAGCTCTGACACTGGTTACATTTCTGAGTTCTAGTAGGCTTAGCAGCATTCCTCACCTTGTCTTTAGGGACTTGAAAACATGTCATGTAAGAGGTGCCATACCTATGTAGCAGATTTATAAGCCTGACATAGAGGGAAAAGAGTATGCTGTTTACCAATTGCAATCTTCCCCATTCGCTCACTTATGAGATGTTGCTGGCATGACAGCTTCCCATGTAAGCTGGAAGTTTTCTGATTAAAAACTTCGGAAAAACATTTTCTTTAGAAACACTTCTGTCACTGCGATGTATTCTGTTCTCTTTTTCTCCCTCTTTCATCCTTTATTATCAAGCAAATTTGAATGAAAATCAGACTTTTTTTTTATCTGAAGAGTTTGTCTTACTCTGGTAACTCTTCCCCACCTGAAGCCCTTAATTGTGTCCACAATAGCCATTTGTGAAGTCTCACATAGAGAATTATGGCTTCAGGTGAGCAACTAGCACTGGAAGCAGATGGAATCCCAGGAAACAAAGATACCATTCTCATGGAAATCTGTCTCCAAAAAGAAGGAACAGAAAATATATTCAATGCAAACACTCCTTTAGTGAAACCTTATGATCAGGAAGTCAAAGGCACAAAAGTCAGGACTTCAGCAGTAGGATTTTCACAGCAACTCTAAACTTGTCTGTCTTGTTACATTCTTCATGACACTTTTAGGTTTTGTGTCTATCTCCTATCCTGATATGCTGCTGTGGATCTGACCCTTAACATCTGAGAAAGTTAAAAGTCTATATTCTAAATTTCTGACACAAATCTATCTCTATTTAGCACCATGGCTTAATGTTGCAAACTTGAGCATGTGTAAAAATAACCTGAAGTTAAGTTTCTCTGGGAACTCTGAGTTGAGCTATCTGACTTCTGCAGGTCTAAAAAACATCTACATTTTGCATGAATAGAAAGCTTTTGTACTAAGTTTCTTCTTCAATGCTTTTGGTTTTTTATATAGTAGGAAAGTATATAATCTGTAGTTCATTGCAACTTCTTTTGTTGTTAATTTAGTTTGCGCTCAGCTTCTTAGACCAAAGTAACGCCTTTGAGGGCAGAGTAGCCCTCAAAGTAGCCAAGATCACTGGGAAAGATGCAGAAATGTTTATCTAAATTGCTAGCCTAACAGTCAATTTTGTACAAAGTTCACTCTTACAATGGATTTCCCATATGCACATTAGTTCAGTCTTTAAAACCAAAGTTTTCAATTTTCTTGGCACTGACTCTACAATGTACTACCATGTGTGAAGGAAGGCACACACTTGGTTGCTTCAGGTTTTCCTTCAGAGTTGAAGCCAGTTAGTAGTTGAACTATGTGGCTAGCCCATCTTTAAGTATTCCAGTCTCCCACCTTTGTTAGTTCAACCCAGGCAGTTAATTTTCCCACCACCTTTCTTCAGCTGCAAGAATGGGCAGTGTATTTTGTTTAGGATTATTTTAATGGCTGTGCAGTGACCCAGATTTTAAATGAATAAAATAACTGAAGCTTCCCTACTGTGATGATATTTTACTGCACTGTGTTTTCTTTACATAAAAAACCCATAAAAATTGTAGTTATCTGAAATTTATTGCAAAAGGCAAGCTAAAGCAGGTGCAAGAGACTCTACTAATGAATAAATTGCAACATGTGAACTTCCTCCATTCTCTGCTGAATATTGTGCAGTAGGTAGTATCTGAATATATTTTCACTTATTCTGAAAACTCAAGCAGTCCTATTATAATGCATATACATAGAGGCTTAAATTGAATTTGTGAAGGTACCTAACATATGGCTTTTCCTAATAATTTCCCGATCTTTCTTGATTAATACTACCACCCTAATATTGTTTTTTTAAAAAATTTTAACCATAATTTTTGTTTCTGGAATGTGTGTACTGTTGTTCAACAGACAAAAAAAAAAAATAACTTGGTGGCATCTTATCCTCAATTTAAGACTTAAATTCTAAAACTGCTATGTAGGCCAACACCAGACGAGATGCAAACACACACCGTGTAAGAAACTTTTCTACTAACTGTTTTCACTCTGCTTCTCCAGCTTTTCTCCCAGGATTTTCTCCAAGTATTTTTTGCATCTTCCCCATTGCTGTTTCCTCATCCCAGTCTACCCTCTCTGTCTCAGTCTTGTCCTAGTTCACTTTATCAGATGGCTCTAACCTCTCCTTCCTAACCCTACAACATCTCTCTCCAACGGGCCTCCACAGTCTCCTGACAGAGATGCCTCCCTACTCTGTGTTTCCCAGGGACATAAATATTACAAAACAAATGAATGAACAAATAACATCCCCCAACATCTATTGTGGGTGTGTGTGCAGAAAATAGGTAGGCTTCATATAGCCCAAATCACAAGTGGATAAACAGTTATTGCTAACTATATAATGGTCTTTTCTCTTTTCTGGCTTACCAGATTCCATTGTATTGGAAAACAGGAAACTTTATATAGAGATCTGTTTCAAAATCGGGCAATGTGAGTGTGATTGCTGGTCTTGAATATTTTGTTTTGAGGAACTCCTGAGATGACCCTTAGATTGCTGTGTTTAGAGGTATCAACGTGAACTACAAGAAAATAGTGTTAAATTTGAAAAGAGGAATAAAAATATACCTCCCCTCTAAAAAGAAATTATGCTGTAGAATTGACATGAGCCCAATGTGCCCTGAGTTGTTCTTGCTCCTGATATTTGAATGAGAGGAAGAAAAACAATTTCCATCTGCTGGGCAACATGCTATCACTG
Source organism: Tetrax tetrax (assembly GCA_009806455.1). Lineage (NCBI taxonomy): Eukaryota > Metazoa > Chordata > Aves > Otidiformes > Otididae > Tetrax > Tetrax tetrax. The sequence goes on along the minus strand of WHYT01015550.1, from coordinate 23,057 downwards.
AGGGGAAAAGGCATTTGGGCACATCTAAAAGACTCATGGGGATTAGTAAATTGCTGGTGTAAATTCCTAAACTTGAGTCTATGCCCACAGACCATGAATTTCTCTCTGCTGTTCCCCTGGCACCCATTATCTTGAAACATCCACTTGCTGCTGGGCGGCTACTTAGTGTCTGCACCACTGACATCTTTGAAGGGAGATTAGCAACCAGATGTGAGGGATTTCTGCAGAGCAGACCTGCAGAGAAGAGTAGGGAACGAGGTTTGGCAGCTTGCGTTTGGAGGTGGCCAAGGCCAGCCAATGTGAACAGGGTTGGGAGGAGGAGATGCACACGTACAGTGAGGAGCGTACTCTCCTGGGAGCTGAGTTCCAGCCAAGCGGAACAAAATGCTGCGAGTTAGGTGTGAGGTTTGCGAAAGTGGTGCCTGCAGGTATGCTGAGTATGTGGTAAAACTAAGTGTGAGCTGGTAGCAGTTCAAGCTCACCTGACCACAGGTCTTTTGGTGGTGGTTTAGAGAAGGAAGAGGGGAGTAAAACAGCTTTTCATTAAGACACACAGGCTCTCCCCCTGTGCACCGCCTAGGAGAACTGTTGATGTTGTGCGTATGATTACGGGGCTGTTTGGAACCTTCCTGAGGCGAAATTACCGATATTAAAGGGACTTTTGTGCGAGCAGAAATGGTGGCGCAGAACAGGGCTCTTACTCAGCTACCCAGGAGGCTTCCACGGTGGGTGGTAAGCCAGTGGGAGTCACCAGATGGCTGCCGAGCTTGTGATTAAGGTCTTGGGACACCCGAAGGAGTTCGTTCAAAAATATATCTGGGACCACACATCATTCTGAATACGGCATTAATTGTCTGTTTTGTGAGGAGTCAGATTTATTAACAATTTGTATACTTGAAGCTTTGTATGCTGGGCAACACACTCTGCTCTCATTATTGTTAATGGCAATAGGAAATATGCATGTAACCCCCCAGTGTACTGCCTAGGCAATTTGCCTCTATAAGTTTCTAGAAAACAAAATTAAATCATATATGTAAGAGAAGAAAATGCTTACATCTAGACTTTATTTCACCTTAAACCTCAGTGTTTAAAAAAATGTTAAACTACTCGGTATTAATCAAATCAAGCTGGTTAAATTTGCCTTTTAGATATCTGAAATGGAACTCTTACAGCTTTAAATATTGTTTTTTAGGAAGATAAAGTTGTGAGAACCTTTGACTGATCTGTAGTAAAATATTTTACTGCAATTTCATTTGCCTGAACAAATATTTTTAGAACATTAACAGAAATGTATGGCATAAATTTCAAAGCCTATCATATAATTTCATGTACAAATATTTATATACATGGTCCCAGGGAAGTTGAAAATGTAATGTTTTTATAGAAAATATACAATACAGTGTATACTTTCCATACAGTATATAGTATCTAAAATGGGAGAAGAAGAATTTTTTTTTTCAGTTTCTCCAAGAAAATAGCTTTCATTTAAAATACAGCTGATAAATGTTAGCAAACAGAAATTTTATTTTGTAGTGCTGATAAACCAAGAAACCCAGATATAGGACTAAGGAGATGCTGTTGATGGAGATTAGATAATGTCACAGTGACTGCAACTGTAGGAACTCTGTGTGTCAAAGGAGACAGCCTTTGCCTTTCTTCATTGAATCTTCCATTCCACACATAGGTCCATTCAAACCTATTGCTTTTCACAGTGAACAGTCATAGGCTGCTATTCACTGGGTATTTGAGGCAAGGTTTGCAATGCAAGTTAAACACAGCTCTGAGTCCTTGATTCAAGCCTTTGCCCATCTGAGTTTAAGTCCCTCTGACCCTCAACTAGAAACTTGCCAGCAGCCCTGAGTTCAGCACAAGGAGATGAGTCCCACCTTACATTTATATGTATGTAAATAATACTCCAGATGAGTGAGCTTACAGACAGACAATTCCAGTACCCTCATTTCCAAATCAGTGCAGGCTGTTTTCATTGCAATTTGCCCTTCTTCCCTGACAGATGCAGTTACAAGACAACACTCGGTTCTCAAACCGGCCAAGTTTCACCTGTTTCTTCACAAGCTGTCAAGTGTTGTAGCAGGCAGAGTTATGGAACTGAAGTAGTAAGTCAGGCTGAGGCTGAGCCAACATAACAGCTCACCGCTGCTGACAGGGACAGGTCCCGCTCCCACTGCACGCTCCTTTCCTCCCTCTTCCAATCATTGTGTGATATTGTTCTGAGCCAGTTCAGATAGCTACATCAGCCCGAGAGCAGTCTGATAAAACCCATGAACTGTTTCTGCCAGGTCAGTGCGGTGATTTGGCTTAATGAGCCTGAGGAGGGGAAAGGCAACTGACTTTCTTAAAGCAAAAAAAAAAAGGAAGTTTTGGTAGAGTTTTGACATAACTCTAGTACATATGTAGTAGATGACTGAGAATGAGCAAGACCATGGCTATATGCAAAAAGAGTAAGAACAAAGTATTAACAAAGCCAAACGTAGCAATGTGCTGTCCTTCCATTTTACAACCCAATTAGGTTGTACCAGTATAGCGTGTCACAACCAGCAAGGTCTGGCTGCTTCCTAAGGGAGGGCGAGCTGGGATCCATGGGTGACTCCAGTGTGAGCAGTGCACTCACCAACAGGGAGTAGACTATCAGGGTACAAACAGTGGACAGAACTGGGGGCTGATTATGGGTCCATTGACAGCCATAGACAGGGAAAGAGCCAGGCCAGTCAATTAGGAGGGTTTTGCTATGTGCTAGCATTCTTTTTATTTAATTACCCAGTCTGGAAGTGCACATTTGGACACAAAAAACCTTTGTCACCAAACTTGGCAGGTGAACTCTGAGCACTAGGACAGTGGGTACATGTCTTAACAACTGGAAGCAGTCTAGATCTGAGAGCACAAACCACCTCTGCAAACCACCTCTTCCTCCTTCCCCTCTCTGTCCCACACCTTCTGCTGCTGTCACCTGCCCTGCAAAAGTGATTTTGCTCAGGGAACTTATCCAAGAGAAAAGACTCTTTCTTCTTCCCCTTCAGGGTTAATTTTCTGACAAACCTGTGGCCTGAATTAAGTCAGTATGCAGCTGTGAGGTCCTGGGTGCAAGCCGGCAGTGTGATCTGATCACACAGGGAGTAAGGCTGCCTTCTCTCAGGAGGCATGGTCAAAGCTTGACCTAAGCTGGTTGTGAAACACCTGTCTGAATATCGGCTTGTATTTTTAATGTCCATTAAAAACTTCTTCAAAAGGTGCCTTGAAGTTACAAGAGAAAGGCTACTTTAATGTATTCTGTGACATTCAATGGTCTTTGGGAATGCTCCTGCTACCAAGCAGCTATGATGCCTTTTTTGTAAATTGGTTCCTACTGTGTGACCAGGTCAAACACCGTCATCCGTTGCGGTAAGAGTTGTTGCAGTTTTGATTCTGATGCTGGTATTTCTTTAACCCTGGTTTACATTTATTGGACATTAATCTAACCAACTGTTGGATTTTTATATAGGAGTTACCATAAATATAAAACAAAGTTAGTGCTTTTGCTAGAAATTTGAAAGCAGTGGAAGGAGATAGCCGAGGACTGTCCAGGACAAACATCTCCTAGTACTCCATAGATAGCAGGAGATAGCAGGAGATACTCATATTCACGTGAAATCTACAACCTTGGAGGTGGAGGGAACCTACTCCTAATTCTTCACAGGACTGCTAGAGGGTAACACTAGGTTATTCCTAATGATTTCAAGATTTCAGATTGTGATTACTGTTGAGTTTCTTTTAAATCAGAACTGAACAGACTAATCTGAATATACCTCTTACTAACGAGTTCAGGACTGTGACGTTGGGCAAAAGAAATAACCCTAAACACTTTGAGGACCATTAACTTTAATGTTTGCCTGGTGACGAAAGAATAGTCCAAGCTATATGTCTGGACTTTACAGTGTATTTTTTTTAGTAGTGTGATGACTTTCATTTGGAAACATTAAAAGGTTCAAAATTAGTAAGTGTTGCTATAATGCACACTTAAATCGTGTTTGGAAAACATCTCAGTTTACTTGCTGCCTCAGTTTTTCAATGGCAAATGTTAGGGGACAGAGCAAAACCTGCACTAAATGAGCCAGTTCCAGCACTTGCAGCGGAGTCCTGCTGAAATCAGTTGCTGATTTCTTCATGTATTTATGCTTCTTACATAGTCTGTTAGAGTAGTTGCTGAAGGGTTGTTGGTTTTTTTTTTTCCCCATATAAGATATGGGGAAATTGGTTTTGCTTCACAAATTTAGGATTATCCCAAATAATGTTTGTGACGCAGTCTGATTTTGTTCCTGAAGTGAAATACCTACACCTCATTACATTAATTTTATTTTTCAATACCCTGTAGAAATCTGGCTTCTCATAGATATATCTGTTTTTTCTATCCCTTATGTAAAAATCCTGAATTTGAGCATAGTCTTTTTTGAAAGGGTTAATTTCACCTCTGCTAATATTATATGACTCTATTAGTTATTAATGCAGTCAACTCATAAACACACTTTAGAGGGTACTGGCCTTGGAAGAACTTTCCAGGAGACCAATATATCAAATAAATTCTGAAGTCCCTTGACCTCAGGATAGAATTACAGGTTTATAATTTACTCAACACTTACATGACCCGGAGAACAAAGGATTGCCAAGTCAGTTAAAACTAAATTACTCTTGACCTTAAATTAGTTATTTTCATGCTATTAAAACTATAGCTAAATCACGGTTGAGATTATTTTGAGCTTATAAATCAGGTTTGTATTTTTCCATGTTTATGCTTACAACCTAGAACTATACATATAATTTAATGTGTATTGAATTATTTTCTGAATGTTACCAAACAGTTGAGCTTAATTGATGGAAGTGTATTATTAATTGTGTTTGTTTATACATTTCTATGTGAGTCTCTAAAATGTCCAGTTTTCTTGTGAATGAATATATGTAATATAGATCAGCAAGTTATAACTGTAACTGTATACTGTGTAGCGGTAAAAATTTTGTAGGATGATGCCAGCTGCCTATTTCTGCTGGAGGGATTCTGCAATCCTTACTCGGGTACAGGATCAGCTCTATCGATGTTTGTCGGCTGAGGCATGACAGAGCAGTACGTGTTGCTGACAACATACATTGTTGACAGTATTTGTCCCACTTTGCAGATATGCAAAAATTGTGATGATAAATAATTGAAGAACATACCCTCCACATCACTTTTAATTGCATAATTGGGGTACCATTTTGCAAACCTTCATTTTGAACCTAGCTCAATACTTGTCTACAGCCCATATAGTTAAGTGAGATAACTCATGTACAGAATTACTTAGATGTGAGTTTGCAGAATCAAACCCTCCATTAATTCTGATCAGATCTTAGCCTATGCAGGTATCTCTCATCAGTCATTTGGAAAGTTAGCTAGTTCCTCCTTCTGTAGGCACTTCCCTTAAAAAAAATTCTTTTTTGAGAGGTGTAGGAGAGGTGTGTAGGTGCATAAACACTTTCAGAGTTTAATGCTATGGCTACCGGCAACAGAAAACTGGAGTTCCACAATAAGATCTGAGATATTTGAAAAACAATATGCGGAGATTCTATGGGTTTTTTTAACTTCCAGTGCATTTTCATTACCTCAGTCATGCAAAAAGAGTTTTCAACGGTCTCAGTAGTCTGTAATAGCTCTGTCACCAGGATGCCTGATATAGGAAAACAAGTTGATGGGAGTTGCTTTGGACAGAAATAATGTCTTCACTGCAGCTTTCTGAAAACTTCAATTTTGAAAACTTCCATCACGTCAGGCAGACATGAATTCCTTCCTTCTCCAAGCCAGAAGGAAGCATCTCCACACTGTGTTCATAAGCTCAATATTTGAATGCACTTTATTTTTTTAGACCATCTTAGGTATTGACATTACATAGACTGGAGTTGCAATCTGGTCAGTCAGGAATATAGTCTTCAATAGAACACTGCAGTCTTGATTTTAAAACTGTCACAGGCAATTTATCACATAATTTAGATTAATGGTTAATTTGCATCTGCTTAGTAGAAACTGGTTTTAGTGCTACTCGTTGACTTCATGTGTCCACCAGAGCTCAGCTGAAAATTGATTTTTTTTTTCCATTGCAGCTTCTGATCCAAATATTTCAAAAAATATTCTGTTCAGTTTGAATGAAAATGACGGGGTTTTTTTCAATTTTTTTTTTTCACAAAATTAAAATGTGTTTCCCATTGGATGAAATTCTTTATTTGACTCAAAAAGAAACCTTCTTCTCTTGCAAACATGCAAAAATAGCAGAGGATTAGGATTGCGAAGCTTCTAAAAACAAAGTTGCCCTTCTGTTAATTAATATCATGATGGATCCACATTGTGAGAGACTTAGGTTCAATTATTTCTTCAGTTTGAAGGGATCTGAGTATGTTGTTCCCCAGAAGCATGCCCTGCCACCAGATCACAGAATATTCTGAGTTTGGAGGCCAAGACCCAGCATCCCATTTATGCCCTTTCACTCTGAAAAGAAACACCTATGAAGACAGGCACTTAAACAGCCTTGTCCCATCTGCCGATGAATGCCTTAACTACAAGGCTGGAGAGTTGCTTACGTCCTTTGGTTGGTGAATATTTAGTTATTCCATGCAAAGCAGGGCAAGCCTAGCTGAGAGGAGAATGGCAGAGCCTCAGGTGCCAAGGCTCTCCTCTTCTTAAATGAGAAAGAAGTAGGAGAAAGAGGAAGATGCTGGAAATAAGAGATCTAAAGAAGGACATTAAGCAAATTCTAGGTGGATGAGTATTCTACGTGCTGGTTTGTTACATGAAAATCATCTTTCACAGTCATGTGAATATTTTCCTGGCTACATTCCAGTTCCTTGCATGCTGAATTTGCAAGTAACTGTGTGCTCATCCATGTTAATTGATAGTATTCATGATGCATTGTAAATATGTAATTCAATTCTAATAAATGTCTGAGCAGAATGTTGCTCATTCTGTCAGGAATGGTTTTCAGAGTGAGAATGCATAGGAGCTAATAACAGATGTAGCATAGACATACCCTAACATACAAATAGGTATGGATGCAGGTTTTGAGGAGCTATTTTCCTGTTATCCGTTAATCTTTGAGTATACTAAAAATTAGTTCATTATTCTTAGCTCTCTTCATAGTCTACAAGTTAAGAGGCTTGAGGAGTGTATGGTATTGACATGTACATGGACGGGTTTTATAGCCAGGAATGTAGTGGACTGTATTGTGCTGTGGATCAAACTGCACCCCCAATGTGCTGGGGAGACAAGCACTATCTCTGACTGTAACAGAGGAAGAGCTGCTTTAAAGACTCTGTGCTTGAAACTGCTCATCTCTTAGACCAAAAATTGCCACATTAAAAAAACCACCTCTGGTATTTATGAACTATTTGCCTGGATATGTTCTCTTGAAGAAAAGGTATTTTGCTTCAGATAAGTGATAGTATCAGGTTGATCATCACTTGTGACACTATATAATTCAGGAAAATTATCAGCTATCACTCAGACTCAACTGGTTCACCAGGTTGTTAGACGCATGTGATTATTCTACTGAGAACAAATTTAAAGATGTTTTTGGGTAGTATAAAATGGCTTTATTTCCCCTGTAGTTCTCACAGCATGAGGCCTGAAAATTTGAGAAAGATTGAAGTGACGATAACACGAATTTTAAGATGGGGAGGGGAGCTTAAAACTTGAGTCTGGTTGGGCTTAATGGTTGAGAAGGCTGGTAATAAGAGAGATTAACTGTTTTGTTAAATGTGAACAAAGTAGTTTGTGTTCAAAAAATGTTCCTCTGATTCCTGGTTTGTCAGCCTCTGCTTCATGTCATGTGAAGTTAAGCATCTTTGATTCATGGAGTGTTGTGTAAACATTTGTTGATTTCTATCTGTTCTGGTTTACACTTCTGCCCTGAGGTTTGCTTTGAGTTTCAGGTTTGGGCAAACTGAAATTGTCGAAGTAAATTCACTTTAAATTGCAGTGTTTCAAGTGGTTTTGCTTCAAATCCATGCCAAACCTCAGATTTTGCATAATTTCTTTTTGCATAATTTCCAAGCAAAAAGATAAATTGTCTCAGGATCCTTTGGAATGGGGTTGAAGTTTATAGGTTTCTGCACTTTTAGAAAACTCAGCCTGTAATTCATTATCAAACCAGTTCAATGTTGTGCGGACTTGTTGGAGGATGGGAGGATACTAGGAATCTTCTGTATAACAGAAGTATATTGGAAGAGAAGAAACGTGTCCTTATTTCAGCGTCAAATGGACAGATGGTCATGACCTACTTCACATTTTTGAGCACTGAAATTTTGGACTTGAGTACATGAACATTGTTCCCAGTTTTAATTTCGTTCTTGCAGAGAACTTCCAAGAGGAGTTCTCAGATTGTTGTCAGAGAACAATCAGTGGAAATGTCTCCATTGAAATACAGATCCTTTTTTTAAAAAAAAATTATTTGAGCATGTTTCTGTATCTAGATTTTAAAAACAGCCTCAGCATTGCTGACATAATTAATTGCTTTTATTAAGTGTTACAATTACAGCAATACAGTAATTAACCACCTAAATGAGTGCATAATTATTTAGAAACACTTTTGTTTGTAGTACTGGCATCCTCAAGGCCCAATTAAAAAAACCCAAACAAAATGCACAAAAAAAAAGTAAAAGCCCAAAAGCTTAAGACTTTGAAGCACTAATACAAATGGCTATTATCCTGTTCATTGGATCACCTCATATGGATGTCTTTTGCTTCTCTCAGATCTTCACTTGCTAATAACTTTCAGTGAACACAGAGCTGATAATCTTTCAAGTGGAAAAAACATTCTTTAAAATTAAGTTTTTTTAATGGGAAAACTTTGATGGGGAGAGGGATTTTTATTAATTTGATTTTATAACAGAAGGAGTTAAAACAAAATTAATTTGATGCAGGCATAGTTTAGAACACTGTGATTAGTGGAAAATTGTCAAAATTAAGTCCATACCAATATTTGAACTCAATCTGCCCAGTATGATCTACTGTTTCATGGGATTCATAGTTTGGATGTGCCATTCTTTAATAATATCCCATAAACCCATTTACATCTTCTGTAAGGTGTGTAGTCTTCGTTCTGCACCACATGATGAAATGTAGAATATATGTCCTCAGGGTAGAGTCCCAGTTACTGGCAGGAGAAAGGGCATAAACCAGATAAAATGCAATAATTTTATAAGAGGATAAAATGTTTCCTTTTTTTGAAGCAAATGTGTATTAAAATGGGACAAAATGAAGCATTATCATTTCAGGCTCAAATGCTTTCTGAATCTTTTTTTTCATAATAACTTTTAAAATATTTTTCCTGTGAGTTAGGATGGAAACAAAGACAGGAAAATCAGAATTCCCCAGAGCATGAACACACAGATTTCCTCACTTACTTTGAAAAAAAAGAATTTTTCCTGTTCTTTAATAGTAAGTCACGAGCAATTGGTATTTGAACACTTTCCTTCTGTTCATCCACTGTGTGAGAGAAAGGTCTACCAGAAAAAAAAGCCAAAAGATAGCATCTTTTCCTGAAGATAAAGAAAAAAATGCACAACCTTTGAACAGAGTGTAGTTTCTGGATAAGCAAGTAAAATGTCTTGAAACAAGTAGCTAAGCAAAACTTCTTGTTTCAGTGATAGTTTTGCACAATTGATGCGTGCAACTTTTAGTAAGATATTTATTTCTGTAGTGAACTATTGATCAGCACTGCGTAGTTTCAGTGTTAGGCAAGTGAGGCCTGTACGATTTTTATGCATATTCTTAGATGAAATATATGGTGGAAAAATAATAAGTGTCTGTGACCACACAAAGTTACCGGTGAGGTTCTGTGAGTACAATCACTATTGTCTGCAAAACAGTTTATGGACACTAAAATTTTTAAAAAAGGAAGATCATTATTTTTGTCCAGTTTTGAAATGCCAGTTCTTCTAATGGCAAAGCAATATTCTTTCTTGGCACATGGGTTTGGAGAAACTGGTGTTGGAGCACAAAGTGGGCTGTGACTTGGTGATGGGAGTTTGCAAGGCCATTGTGAGAATATATATGTTTTTGACAAGACCTTTGAAAGGCAAATTTGAAGGTGATTAGATAGTAAGTAATTTTTAGAGTTGGCTTTCAAGAATCTTTTCTGCTGGTATAAACTGGAATATTAGAGGATACAAGACATTAGGGGAGGGCAAGGTGATGTTTTTTTAAAATGGCTAATATCAGTGATTCACACTGTCATCATCAAGTACTCAAAATACAAAGATGCGTGTACCCAAGCAGTCTGGCCACCATGCCTGTATCCTAGCTGCACATATCCAGGCGGGCTGCTCAGGATTTCTTGCAATTGAGTGGAGGGCCAAGCAATGCTTTACTGAGTCTTCATCGTGCCTGCTGGGATCTCCTTAGGATGGCAATCAGGTGCCAATGAACCTTTCTTGCCTTTAGGAGCTGACAGTGATCAGGATCTTTTACCTTTTCATGTTCTCCCACATCTGTGAATCATTTGGATTTGTTCTCTGTCACCTTACCAGGGTATCTTTAGACTCCAGCCCTGTTCTGTGTTTTCCCACCATCACTTCTTAGTGACTGGAATCCTTTTTTCAGTCTAGGTGGAGGCAATTCCTTATTGTACCTGTTTCTTTGTGTTCCTGAATTGGGTACCCTCAAAAGCTGCACATAAATGTGCTGTGATGTTGATGGTCTGGGTCCCACAGGCACCTGCCATCATCATAGGGCTTTTTGTGCTGTTTTTCCCTTTCTGACACTTCCACACACAGACTTCCCCATTCATTCTCCATTCCTACCAGTCTAAGCATTTCTGTTATGCATCTCTATAATCACTGATAGCATGACTTAAACCATAGGCAGAAAACCAATGATATAAATGTTTTAGGATTTCAGTATCTTCTTGCAGTTCCCCAGAGAGCAGTACTCTCTCTTCCCTACACCAGAGCCTGGTCTCCCTGCCAGGCCAGGGGCAGTGCATCTGGCACCACTGAAGGTCCCTGGGAGACAGACAGGGCTGGAAAAGGCTAAAATTGCTGCTGCTCCAGTTGGAGAGAGGAGCCTAGAAGCTGAATACTGACAAATTTAAATAAAAAATAGGGCACTTTTAAACAGTATATAAAGGTCTTTATATCAAGGCCAGATGCCTTTCTGGAAAGTTACTTTGGTCCTACACGAGGTTTTTGGCTCAGGGCAAGGGCAGCTGTGTGAAATGCAATCCCCTGCACTGTTGAGAAGGTCACATTCATGATCTAATGGTCCTGTTTGACTTCAGATGCTGTGAGTGTCTTGCTTTGCTGGATATCTGGTGAACAGGGAGCTAATTCCCAAACAGGTTCCTCAGGTGCTCAGGAGAAGAGGAGCAGAAGTTGTGAAGGTAGATAGGGGAGAAATGCTTTGGAAAATAGCCTCTGCTTAGGGGGCAGTGACAGGGCAGTTTAGCCCAAGCCTGCAGATCAGTCTCCCTTGTTCCTTATCATCATTAAGGGAAAAAGATATTGTCACTACTCTTTCTTTATGCTGAGTGGTTCTGTAAATAAAATAGGTCTTCATTTGGGACTGCTAATTGCCTTAAAATCCTCGGTGAAGTAAGCCTCATGACACCTTCATGACTTAGACAGGTTTTATGCTTACTTTATAGACATATAAACTAGAGCACAGCCAGGTAAAAGGACTTGCACAAGATCACCCAGAGAGACAGAGGCCAGTTAAATCAATCAATTCAAGAACCCAGGAGTTGTGTTTCCATAGCCCCTGCTGTAACTACTAAATCACAAGAGCTACTAAGGAAAGATCCTGCCAAAACCCACTGTTTTTTGTTTTTTAAAACCACAAGAAGCATTTTGCTCAATTCCACCGGTCTCTCCCCAGTTCTTGGTGCAGATTAATTAATTACTTAGTTTTTAAAAGAAATGTAAAGCCTTGGGCAGCCCAAAAGCCATTGAAGTTTTAATTCTCAGAACTATTCCCTCACTTGACTGTTACCCAGTTCCTATTCAGGCAAGATAGGAATTAAGATTAATGACCCCAAACAAACTGGTATTTCAGAGAATCAGTCTTTGCCAGGCATTATATTCTCATGACAGAAAATCATTGAGGCATAAATACAGCGCTCAGTCATTGGTGTATATTAACAACACCACGTTGTTCCCATAAACACTGAATACAGTGAAGAGGAAAATTAAGTCTTAAAGTTCATTAATTTGAGTTGTGGCATTTTTTTAAGTGAACAAACCAGAGCCCATCAAATAAGGCTGTACCGTTCTAGTTCCCCCTGCACTGCTGTGAAGCCTATTCGGCTTCCAGAAAGGCATCTCCTCTGCTGGGAGGTTGTTTGGGCTTGGTGATGGCTGTCTCTGCGGTACCAGGCATTCAGTTCTGTTGTTGCTTTTTAAAAGGCAAATTGATGAAGGCCAAGTCTTAAGGAGAGAGAAGTGAAAAAACACCTTTATCTGCTAGGATCAGCGACTGTTGTAATATGTGGGGTAAAAACATGTCATTGTCTGTCAGTGTTTGTCCACCTCCCAGGAAGGTGGTTGTGGCTAGAGTCTGTTTTCTAAGTAAATGAGAATTGGCGTGGGGACAAGAGCATTTCACCTATCCTGGGACCAGAAGTAGTCATGGTGCAGCGCTAAACCAGGAAGTTATTGTGGCAATTTTTAGAAGCTGTTTGCTCACAACAACAACAAAAAAAAACCCAACAAAAAAAACCCAAAATATTTCTGTGTTTGTATTTCCACACTGAAAAGACAGCCCTATGACATCATCTTGTTTGTTCAGACACTGCAGGAAGAATGGAAGAAATAAAATTGCAGAAAAGAGACCAGGCACTTTTATTTTGCTGCCAACAAAACGTAGAGGAAAGATGTAACCAAAATGCCCAATGGCTACTTTAGTTCTCAGAGACAGTTCAGCAGATGAATTGTTGTTCAAGGGCAGTTGGGCTCCCAGACACAAGAGCATTCTGTAGTAAGCTTAATTACTCATTTTAATTATGCATTTTAATTAGAAAGGGACTAACACAGAGCTTTTCTCCCACTTTCTCAATAAACCCACTTTGTAATATTACAGAACAAACTCGTAACTGAAAACTCCAACTGTCTAGGGTTGAGAAAAACAACTCAAAAGTTCAAGGGGTTTTCTTCCTCATTAAATCACATTCAGTGAGCAGGTTACATCTACCTCTGATTATTTTCAGGAACTTTCTCCTTTTTTTATTCTGTTCATGGACAACATCAAGAAAACACCAGCACTGCTGCTTCTCCCAGAAGTGTTTCCTCTGCCAGTATATTGTCTTGCCGGTTGCTCCCTATAAATGATGTCTTAGTTCTTCCCCTTCTAACAGCATTTCTCCTCAGAGATGTTCTTCTGTCCCTGCACTATCTGTTTTGCCTGCCCAAATCCCTAGGAGCACTGCTGTAGGAAATCTGCTTTCTTTCTCATTCACTTCAGGGAAGGCCAGGTTATAGAGGTAAGTAGAAGCAGAGGCAATTGCATTCTGGCATGAACTCAAGAGAGGCAGCAGTGTGTATGGTGATGGATGGATGGAGATAGCAAAAGCCACAACATCTTCAGCAAAATAACCAGATGCCAGAATGCAGCCCCCCACAAACATGTCACTTCTGTGACTCTGTCACTCTTTTCTACTTTGCGTGGGACTGTTCCTGCTGAGGAGGGATTTGCAGAATCTGCAGCATTCCTTTATAAATTGAGGCTGTCAGCAGAGCTTGGTGAAGCCAAATAGGCCTCCAGGCTGCTCTGTTTTGAGAGAAGCCAATCCTAATTTGTTTATAGTTTTGAGCCAAACATGGGCTTGAAAAGGTTCAGATAAGGATATGGTTAGAACAGAGATGAGGTAGGTTTAAGGTGCTACTGTGATTAGGAATAAAGGGAAAGAGAAGGTTGTGCCAACATTTTGCTAAATGTTCTCTCAGTGCAAATGGCATCTTATAAAATTTCCATCATGTAAGTAGTGGAAATTCTCCAGAAGTATCTGTTCTTCACAAGGCTTTGATGAAATGTTACAAGACTGGAAACCTCTTCTGTTATATTTATGTTGTACTTCTGTATTGCTCCTGGCTTGGGGTGAGCTCTGGAATCTGAATCGTCACCTGACATTTCCAGGTGTTTGCATGTCAGATTCAAGCTGCAAACTTCTCTTGAGCAGTTTAAAAGACTTGAGGCATTTTGTCTGGCTTTGCTTAGATGAAGGCAATACTAATTTTATTTTCATTTATTGGTAGGAAGATTTTTTTTTGTTTCATTTGGACATTGTAACTTCCCTCAGTATTTAAAACACATTATATAATCTTCTTTTCTTTATGGTTTTTGTTATGAGAACCATCTCTCTCCACTACTTCTCTCTATCAATATAAGGTCCACATAGTGTGTCTGACTGCATGTGGACTAACTGCTGTGCCTGTCTGTAACACTCTCTAATTTTATGTCCTTTATTATTTCTATTTTCTCACCCTTCTTCTTCCCCAACAACTTATTGGTGCATGCTACCCATATGATGGGATAATTACACAATTTAACTACATTTAAATGCAGGTGATATTTATCTCTGCTAAATATTCCCCTTCAGTACCAGTGGGAATCTTCAGTTTAATGAAAAATCTTGCATCTGAAAGTGAATGGCCTATGCTGTGTGCATCTGGATAGAAAAAGTACCCTGTGATGCCAACATTTCATGGTTTGTATTGATTCTGGTAATGCTTTCAGCGCAAATACTGCTTGCTTTATATTTTACCTAATAAAATACCAACTCATTTGAGATAATTGTACATGAGAAAAGTTATGACTGAGAATCAAAGTTCTTTCCCAGAAACAGAGCTGGAAAGTGAATACTCTTAATCAAATGTGATGGGAAAACAAAAAGGCAGATGGAGGGCTGAGCTTCTCAAGTAACTTCTTTACATTTCAGTTGCCATTGCTGACCTAGTCACTGTTTATACTGGCTTAGAAAATAATGTCAAGTGAACAAATCCAGAATAGATGATGCTGTATGTTACTCTAGGCAGCAGTTACAACATTAAGAGTATTAAGAGTAGAGTCAGTGTGACTTTATGTGTATTTTCCTGCTAAGAAATCAAAACATAACAAATGAATGAAGCTCAGCAGTAATCCAAGTACTGTAAGCGTGTATCCTCAAACCAGTTTTGCAAATTGGGACAGAGAGCTATAATTGACCTTGCTGAAGTGGCCTTTATTTTCCACAGTTCATGATCAAAGTAGTTACGTTACACTGAATAACTCTTCTAATTCACGACACCTGAATAAACGGCAGGAAAACCAGCCTGGAATGCACATTCCGCTATCTGCAGCCATCCTGCAGCACAGCCTGAATACATTCCTTCCCCTCATCTCTACACTGAAATGAACTTTAATAATTAAAAAATGCTTCTGGACTGAAAGGTGCATCACACTGATAATAGGCCTGTTTGGAGACTTAAACTGTGCCTCAGCATGGCCTGGAATAGTTGTAACTTTACTTGGGTTTACGGTCCATTTCCATTTTTTTTTTTTCACTGAAAATATTCCCAGGCTGTTCCAAAGCGCATGAAGCTGAAACTTATCGGACTCTACACAAAAGAAGAAGAGTAGGTCTGAACTGGCCAACACAAGCTCTTAACAAACCGACTAGTATATAACAATAAAAGGAAAAAAATTGCTGTGGATAGTTTCTAGGGTTGCTTTGGATTTGATCATCTCTCTTTCCTCCTCTGGTTCAATTATTTTCAACTGAAAATGTTTGGCTTCTTTGGCTTAGGCTACTGCCTTTCTGCAGTTAAGAAAAAAAAAAAAAGTCTTAAATGCATCCAAGTGTTTTAAGCTAAAAGTGGTGACTTTTCACGGTGCTGTCTGAGCCATGAGCAGAGGACCAAACCCTGGGGCTGCAGAGCCTCCTTGGCATACAGCCATCCTGCCAGGCTCTGCAGCCACACAGGGCTACTCAAAATCTGCAGAGGGGAAGGGTGAGCCAGCCAGTAAAGAGAGGCCCCTTTCCCCCTCATCTACTAGAACAGTTGCTGGAGAGTTACTCAACATCGGATCAGGGCCAGGACTGCTTGTTAACATCTATGTTCCCAGCTCTCCACCCGTTCTTCTTTTTCCCTGCCCTACCACTGTGATGTGACAGCCCAGGAGTCCATAAGCCAAACTAGGTGAGACCCATTGTAATTAAGGATAGGTCTGACTGCTTTTAAAATTGAGCATCCTGCTGAGCAATCAGTTGACAGAGAGGTAAGGAACACATGCTGTTTTGCAAACGGGTCCAAGGCTTGGGTCCTACTTAAAGTCATAGTTATAGATGACATCAGTATCATTTATGGATCCAAGTATATGTTATTTTGGTAGACATTTCATAGTATCCATTATAGTTACAGATGTTACAAGCTTCCATTATTCATTTTTTTATGTGCTCATAACTTTTGAAAACCCTGATTAGTTCTGTTCAAATGTCATTTTGTTCTCCATTAAAGTCTCTTGGGGGGAAGGTTACAACAAAACCTTCTTACCTGCTCTTTAGGTTAAAAGACAGGAAAGTACGCTGTTGGTCTGTCGATAAAACTCTAACCTTAGGCAAGTCATACACTAAAAACAACCTACCCAATAGTAACACCCCACCTCTGCATGGACCCCATCCTTATGAGGTCTAGAGTTTATGCTTGGTTTTATGCCTAAAGCTTTTAAACAATTTAAATATTTTTTTTAATGTACCGGAGACCATCTCCTAGTGTGTGTGTGCCACTGCCCTCTGCTGCGCAGAGGGAGGAGAGCCTGGCTGCTTTCATAGGGGTGGAGATGTGGTCATCCACCCACCCATATTCCTACTGAGAGCAAGTGCTCAGGTAATTTGGGAGCTAAAGCTATGAAAGTAGTTAAATCTTCACTTCCTTGGGAGTTAGGACCATAATACCTGTGAAGATCTGTCTGTTTCTGTCTTCTGTCGGTAAAAAATGCCACGTGAAGAGAGTCTGCAAGTACGGTGTCCACCACAGCCCCCTTGGGTTGTTGTTTCATGAGTTGCACATCTCAAAATATCTAGGAGATTCACTGCAAGCAGTGTTGTGTTTCTATTCAGTATTACTAAAGCATGACATAAAGCACCTCCGGCCTTTTGTTCTATCCTGTTATATACTTCTAGCATGTAACAGACTGATACTCTCAAGGCTGAAGGGGTTTTGTCCAATCCAAGTTTCTGGGCTAAAAATATAAGAATTGGCAGAATACATATATTGGGCTAAACACGGGGATAAACCTAAACTGGCCAATAATAGGTGTGATTATCCATTCTGGACGTCAGTGATAGGAAACAATGAAAATCAGCTAAAATTTCCTGAAATGTTTAGGATCACAGTCAGCCACGCTGCCACAACCCCCCATCAGCAGGATAGTTTTGCAGAGCAGGGAGTTTAACTCACCTAGAGCTGCTCGCTGTCATCTAGGCCTTCTCTGCTCCTTATGGATTTATTGAGGCAATTAAGATAACACAGCCACGTATCTCCTTCTATGGATTTGCACCTTCTCACGCTGTCTTTTTTCCTTTAAAGCCAGGTTTCATGTATTTCTGTCCCTCAGGTTCATACTAGTGACCATTAAATCTGAACAGTAAGTTACTCCTTTTTCAAAATTTCTTCCTAATGAGATTAGTGTGAATTTTGCCAGTTGGAACAGGCCAATATCAAGTGCTTTTGAATTATAGTCGGGTGATGATCTTTACTTTATTTCCCAAACAAATAACTTTTCTCTCTAAAAATGAGGTCTGTTCAATTGTGCATCAGGTTCCAAGAGTAAGCCTTGTGGTTTTGGACACTTAAACTTGATAACACATTGGAGAAAATTCTGTAGCCCTGATTTCTGCTGAAGCAGGGGAATTAGGAGGAAATTGGTTTGTTTCCATCTCTAACTTC
Organism: Tetrax tetrax; assembly: GCA_009806455.1. Lineage (NCBI taxonomy): Eukaryota > Metazoa > Chordata > Aves > Otidiformes > Otididae > Tetrax > Tetrax tetrax. The sequence goes on along the minus strand of WHYT01015550.1, from coordinate 5,129 downwards.
ATCTCTCTGAAGCTGTTTAAACAATGCACGAACCATTTCTTACGGATTACACTAAAAAAACCCCAAACCTCTTAAGTATATATATGAATTCTCACATAATTTCATGTTTTTGTCTTAACTAGTATACAAAGGAAATAGGATAAACCCTAAATCTTAAATTGTGATTCTTTTCTGGTCATAATATATATATATTACTTGTACAGGCTGACGGACAAAGATTTCTCTATCAAATACGTGCCATTTACAAGCAATGCTGTCTCCATTCTAGTCACTGGCCTACAGGAGCTCAGCTGGGGCCCTGAGTGTCAAGCTGAGAGCTTTTCTGTCACCATAATAAAGGTCCTGTAGGCTAAACTACTGGTAGGCCATCAGTGACACTTCTGAAATCCCTTTGATGGGCTTACACAAATGCAAAGATTTGTACTTACACAAGACATTCTTGAATCTGCCCGTCCTGTATTGTCTTCTGTGTGTTTGCCTGTGTGAGTATATATACATGGATATATGCATGAACATACATAGATCTATGAAGTGTGAGAATTTATGTGGTATAAACCTCTGAGTTTCACACATATTTGTGCGTGTATTTACTATTAAACTGGGACTTGAAATAGAAAGAGGAAGAAAATGCTACTGAAAGCTTATTTTAAAAACCCTGTTCCTGTGGCTGTGGTATCTCACTCAATCAGAAGCACTAATTTTATCAAAGAGAAATTATAAAACTAAAAAATTATGCTAGTTCTTAAATACAGTCCCCGTTTGTTTAGCTTTTATTTACTTCACTTTGAAATAATACACTGTAATCTTTCCACTTTTTAAAGACTTTATCTCTAAACTGTGTCATTCAAGTAGATGACCTAGAAAATGCTTCCTTTTCCCCAGTCAGGTACACTGGGAAGAGGCCGCAGATTGTGTTTTCAAAAGACTTGGGGAGCTTGCTGGCAAGCTTTCGTAGGGTTATCATCACATGTCAAAGATGATGTCTGTATAGAACATAGACTTGCTAACAATGCTGCTTCCTTCAAGGGAAAATTTTATTTTCTTTATTTCACTCATTTTGAATGAATGAAGAAGTCCATGGGGAAGGACTCAGGCCTTAAATAAATTACTTGTTCTGATAATTACCATATTCCTGCTTCCTCTCTACCTCACCAAAAATCACCAGAAATAAGAGGGTGTGGTAATTAATTGCCAGCCAAGTGGCACAATTAATGTTCTACAAATACAGTATCCTCTAGGTGAAGTGATATTGCTCAGTTATAATATGTCCAGTTCTGTCTGAATAACAGTGGACGCTTGTACATACACGAGTGCCAACAGGGTGTGTTGTGTTAACTTAAATTTTTTTTCAGATGTCATACTTCAATTTTTCTTTCCTTCCTAGAGAATTCTACTTTTTAAAGGACTTAATTTCTGTGCAATAGAGCTTATGGGCAAACATTCAATAAAAGCAAAATAGGGAATACAGTCATGGTTCTAAAAACATTTCACATTCTTCAAACTGATGCCAGTTGTATGCATTGACAGTAATCCTGTCTAATCCCCTCCACACGTATTATCTTTGTCCACCTGCTTTCATTGTCTCACTTAGCAGGTTTTTATACTTAGAACCACAATATACAAGAGGGTAAAGTAACAGAATGAAGTATACATGCACACACAGTGTGTTTTGCTACAATTTTGTGTTGTAGATTTTGGTGCATAAAGTCAACATCTTCTATTAAGATATTTTTCCTACATTTTTTTCCCCCACTGGTGCATGTCTGTGTTTGTCTTTCTTGGCAGATTAACTGAAGCACATCGAACAGCTGTAAAAGTCATCAGAAGAATGCAGTATTTTGTAGCCAGAAGAAAATTTCAGGTGAGCAGCACCATTAAACATAAGTATAATTTGTAGGCTTCAGTATATGGCACTGAAAGTGCTTGGAGAGTTGAACTTGTGTTTGTGCATGCAGTTGTAATAAGTCAATGTACGGTTTAGGCTGTTGGCCTCATACTTACCTTATGTGGATTTTTTCATAGTGTTGGCAAAACTATCAACTATCTGTGGGTATAGTACAATGCAAAACCCTTCTGAACTTGTGGAGTCAGTATAGTTATTTTTTACTTCTCTTTTTAACTACATTTGTTTTGTTGGAATTTTGTTTGTTTGTTTTACTATACTGGCTAGTATATGAATTACTTACCCATCTACTAGAAGAAGCAAAGAAAAGACGCTGTCGAAGTGTCTGCTAAAATACTGCTACTGTCTATACTGATCATCTAGCAACTGGTTAGAGACTGTTCAACTAATTGTGTGCTATGCATGGCTGACAGAACAACAAACCTTGCTGATGAGCAATATACTGTGTAAAGTTACTTTCATGATTGTGGCCCACATTTCCAAATTTGTTCCACAGAAAGGGACATCACAGAGAGGCCTTATTTTACAACATTATGGAGCACTCTGGAAATGTTTAGGTCTTAAGTTAAATTTTTAGGTCTTAAGTTAAATTTCTCAATCAGGTGACAGAGTGCCCAAAGTAAAGCTGCTGAATTGGAAAAACTGTATTATTTTGCCTATTTACTAAGATCCATTATGCTAAAAGTTGTTTGGAATGTGATTCTGGTATCATTACTCTCATCACCCATGTGCTGGCGATACTTCTAGCCTGATTTTCAAAGCCCCTGTTAGTTCCATCTGAAGGTTCATGCTTTTTCATCCAAGAGGGTCCACTGCAAGTTAATCAATTTTCATAATCCTTTTGAAGAGGTTTTAAAAAAAGATGAAGAGAGAAACTGAATTTCAAGCAAGTTTGATTAGAGCTGAGCACTTAATTGCAAGGGATAGAACTCTGAGATAAGCTCACGGCACACAGAAGACTCGGAATTAGGGCAGACAGAATAGCACATACATTTCTCAAGCTCATGCAGAAATGTGTCTTCAGATTACCTCATCTTACAAAAGAAATCTAGAAGTCAGGTTGTTTAACTTAGCAAACAACATAAGTACA
>WHYT01015549.1:83025-93484 GCA_009806455.1 Tetrax tetrax | reverse complement strand
TTTTTTTTTTTTTTTTTTTTTTGCTGCAGTTAAGGATAGGTGCTGTGGTGGGGTGAGAAAAAAAAAAAACCTCCTGGTCACCTCAGATAGAAGGTACCTGAGGAAGGTTACTTCTGAAAGGTTTTGCTTGTAAACAATTAAACCAAAGCAGGGATGTTTCACGAATTGGTGACTATGGAATAGTAGCAGCAGCTCCTGCATGTTTCCAGCATTCACCAGTATAGCGCTGTACTGATCCTTCATCTGCCCAAACTCTAAAATTTTATCAGTTGTTGCTGACCCTCCTGTCAGCAGTTACCCAGTAACTCATCTATTAGATGCCTGTTTTGTACAGACAGTTACTGGAGATGTAATAAAAGCAAAAATGCCTCCCCCCATCACCGCAGTGCCAGAGAGAGCCAGATACGTGGATTTCTTTAAGGCTTTCCATCCCTGCAACCAGTCTTCTTGTTTGTATTGGTATTGGTTCCAAATCTTAATTTCCTGACTATAGCGTAAGTTTGGGCCAGTTTCCTTCATGTGAATAAACGTGGTGATTACTAGGCATGAATGATGCATCTTAAATTCCTCTTCATGGATTCTCTTTGCATTGCTAAAGACGGCATAAGAGCATCCCTGGCTGTTTGCACACCTGATTCATCCCACAATTATTTGCTCAAAGGCTGAGGAACTGGTATAGTGTCTATTTAAGATGATGCAAAAGCTTCCAGTGGTTTCAGTGAGCATTGCTCTCAATTGAAATTGCTTTTGTCAACAGTCTTTGCTACTTTACTTCAGCAAACATGTAATTTTTTAATATGGGGAATCACCTGTGTTCTTTTGCTCTAGCACTGCCTATGTTTATTTACCCTGTTGCTTTGCTTACAGCATTTTCTTACCAATATTTAGTTTCTTCATGTTTCTAATAAATTCCTCAGGGACCTGCTCTTCTGCAGCTTGTTTTCAGTCTGCTCTCTTTTTCCTTTCTCACTCAGCAAATCCAGCCGCTATATTTTTTTTCCAGTCAGTTACTCTGCCTCCCCGCTCTGTGCAGAATAGCACAGAGGCTCAACGCACAGATGTGATGTGTGCTCTGCCTTTTCTCTTCTCCCTTTCTCCGTTCTTCATCGTTTCCTTGTTATATCCCCCTGGAAAGGAAACAATAAACAGAAGGAGCTGGGAAAGGAGACAGTATGGCCACACTTCTAGAAAAAGGGGTGATGAATGGCAGTTTGACATGCTTTATTTGAGCTCTCCTTATCTGTTTGGTTGCGTTGTGCTAAGCGTAACTGTCACACTGTCTTGATTTTTGAAGATGAACGGAGGAGTTCCCAGCAAAACCAGCCAGTTCTAGCTTTTACGTTCACAAAGCGAGGCTTCAAAACGTGAATGAAAGCTGTATGGACCTCTGGGCAGTGCAGGCTAAGTGAGACAGCGGTGGCAAGCTACTGGGCTTCCTCACAAGGCTGCCGGAGGAATTTGAAGCTCCTGTCCCAGAAACAAGAGGTGGAGAAACAGACTCAAAGTCAACATTTGTATTCACTAGTTCACTTTAATGGGTTGTGGTTCTAAACTAGTCTGGTTTTTATGATGTTGTTCTGAATTTTCTTTTAATGATAGTGTTATCACTTACTCTGAAAGATACTTTGGCTGTTTAGACAGCTCTGCTTCAGGGAGATTTCTTATTTCAGAAGGAAACTAATTCAGTATTTAACTCATAGCGGTATCTTTTGCAGGCTGTTTTTAATGGGAAAGGCAACAATAAATTCAATATAGTGCAAATCATAAGAATAATACACTGTGTCATCTTTCCTCCTATTTTGGGGCAGATCTGCCAGGCAATGTTACATAGAGCTTTCTGGTGGGAAAAGGAGATGCAGAAAGTGCTGCCATCAGTCTTCGCCTGCACTTAGCTAGACCCGTTGACATTCACGGAGTGTAATCGTAGGAAAGCTTTCCAAAGCCATTTGACTCAAAAAAAAAAAAAAAAAAAAAAAAAAAAAAAAAAAAAAAATTGAGTTATCATCATTGTCGTATCTTGGTCTGACAGGGAAAATGATTTGTCGGTCAGAACGTCTCGTAAATACGCACATTTGATTCAATTTAATCAGAGGCAGTCCGTTGCTGTGAATTCAGAAGGCTCATCCGCAAGTGAAGAAGGAGTGAAATAGCCAGTAATTCACTTACTCCTGCACCGCCATCCCCTTGGCTCTGGATTGGTGCAGAAGGGACCAGTACAAATGCCATTTGCTCTGAGAAAGGGAGAACTTACCAGGCTTTGGGAGCAGGTTGCTGTTTTGGCTTGGTGTGGCCATCCGGGCATGGACCAGGCTTAGCCAGGACTTGAGGTTTGTGTCTCTGCATGGGGCTGCGCTTGGGGTAATTTCATTTCAAGCTCCCAGGGTGCCTTTACTACGGTAAGGGAACCTGCTGGGAAGGGGAAAAATGCAAGTAGCCTTTTCGCTTGTACGACACTGGTTAGGGATGGGGCTGGCCCAGTGCCAGCCCGCTATGAGCGGGATCTCATTCTCTGAGCACTTATGGGCCCGAGTAAATCTACTTGTGCTAATGGCCTTATTAAGCTCGAGCCCTGTATACGTTACAAATCTATACAAAGAGAAATTAGAGCCCAGATTAGATTAGTCACTAAAGGCTGTGAACGTACAGCTGTTTGCCAAATTGCACACTGAATTTCATTTTTGCGTAGACTTTTACTGCTAGCGATTTGAAGGCAGTCATTAGAGCCATCAGCCTTTGAATGAGAAATTTCAAGGGACACTTCAGCATAAATCTGCTCCTTTGCTGTAAGAAATTATTCCTGATTTGCTTTGGGCTATGGAAAGCAATTACATGAATTTTGCACAATAACCCGTTTCTCCCAAACAGGGCTAGCACTTCTGGCCATAAACAGGCATACTTTTGCTTCCAATTAACTGTGTGGGTGTGTAAACATAAGGAAAACTGCTTTTTCAACTTGAATCTAATAACCAGACAATAGTAGGAAGAAAGAATCATCATTTACAGTCAGAATATGAGACTCTGGCCGTCCTTATTCCCTTCCTCTGCAAGCCAGCTGGATTTGTGAAAACAGACATACCCTGTCCCATTAAATCATAAATACTGCAGGCTTTATTCCATACCAGCTCCTAGGCTCTAAGATTTAGGAAAGGGTGTGATATTCATTTTCAGACCTAAACTTGACATAACTCATGGTGCTCCAGTTTTCTTTTAAACTTGAGCTGTGTTTTTCTTCCATTCCAGATACTCCACAGCTGCCCAGTGATCTCTGAACCTGCTGAATTCACGCCATGGTGATATGTAAATGTTAGAGATGCAACTGGTAATTCTGTCTGGCTCTTAAACTGCTTTGTGCGTGCCTATTTCTAGCATCTATCAATGTATATGTTTCACCTCTTCCAAGCTACAGTGAAAACGCTTTAATCTTATTATTAGTGTAAAAATAAGGCATTGCTAATGCTTAAAGCCATTGTTCTCTTCTCTCCATGCCAGCCCATTCCACTCCGTTAATAGCAGTATCTCTACAACGAGGCTTTTGTACGTAAGGGTTGGGCCTCCCGTGTCATTTGTTTGAAAATCCTGAGAGCGTTTTCTTAAATAAAAATTGGGCAGAGGGTTTTTTTATTTACCTTCAGGTTTCCATCCTTTAGGACTTTCTTGCTGGGTGTTCTCAGGTTGCTGCTGCAATTAGAAGACTTAATTGGTTTTAAATGAAAGCTGAGATTCCTTCACTCCCCAGGAGCTGGAGTTTTCATTAAAACTACCACCCAATATCAGGAGACTCGCAATTAAATTCCTGAGCTACAAACGCTGTTGCAAAATGGTTTGTAAAGCCAGGGTGGGATAAGTATGTTGGGAGAGCAGGCTCTCAGGTGGAGAAAGCTGCTGCACATGTTTCTGCTTTTAGCTGAGCTCTAGATATTTATTGAGAGGCACAGCACTGCTCAAACCAGATCCAGCAAAGGGTTTCACCAAGCTGGAGCCGGGACAGATGCAGCCACAGCATGTGTATTTGCGCGTTGCCTGTGCGAAGGAAAGGCCATATAATTGCTGCATGATGACTTTTGTTAATCTCTGTGTGTAAAAGCCCGGCTGGGAGGCGAAAGGATGGACGATGAAAGCTTCAGTTGCCGCTTCTGGGACCCTTGCGAAGGTTAAGCCTACTGCAAAGCTTTTCCTTCCAAGAAGCAGTAGCACTGGGAAGGCAAAATTAATAATACGTGCTGCGTCTCCGCTCTCCAAACTCAGCTGAGTAGAAAAAGAGTGCATATCAACTTATCCCCCAGTTGCTTGGCTTAGTTCAGTGATCTTAGCCCATCGTGGGAGAAGTTGTACCTGCCAGGTTGGAGTGTGAACTGGTATCTAACCAGCAGGGAAGGGTTTAGGATTTAGTTGGAGGACAGGGATGTTTTCCTTTGTTGACTGCTCCTGCATCTCACACTGAGAAGAGCGTCAAAGTTTAAAAAGAGCAGCCTAGAAGAAAAGTGCTGGTATGGTGATAATGTTGACGCATGAATCTGTGATCCAGGTGGCCAGAGGCATCTTCACGTGATGTGCTACTGAAGGGTTCAAGCACAGTCAGAAGTTCATTTGAAATCGCAATAGTCAGAAGTGAGGAGCATTGGTAGGCCAGAAGGAAGAACCATCAATAACCAGTTTTTGCTATTTTGGGCTGTCGTCTTCTTCAGTAGCTTAAAGTATGTTGTAGAACTGGAAGCTTTTATAGCTGTTATATTCCCCTAAAACTGCAAATAAATTATTTCTTTTCAGAATTAGGAAAAAAAAAATCCGTCCAGGTTTTGATCAAGGGAGAAAGCTCTGCAGGGCTCTGTGATCCTTTCCCGTTAGCCCTGGGTGAGAAGGTGCTTGGGCAGGTCCCTGTCCTTTCCCCCAGCTGCAGCCCACCAAGCTCCTGTCTTCTCATGGATGGAGGTCCATGTGGCCTTGCTACACAGAAATTTCAGAAATGTGGACTGCTTTCCATCAGGTAGTTGCTGTTTTCCCTCTCTTAGATGCTGGAGAGAGATGGCTGCTCCCATGTTTTATTAAATAAGATTGATATTTGGAACAATGTGTGATTTCAGTTGTAAACGAGCTTCGTGTGATTATGTAGCAGCAGCTGCTGGAAAACATATAAACCAATTTATCTGACAGGTCCTATCTCTAGGCCTGCCAGACCTAGAGACTGAGCTTTCCTGGGAAGAACCACCACAATAGCAACCAGTTTTAGTTCTTTTTTTTTTCCTTTTCTTTTCCAGGAGCAGTACTACTTTTCTCACTTAAAAGCAAAACCAGTTCCTTTGCTCCACATCGTGCAAGTCTGCAGGAAGATGGGCAGAGGCTGGGAACACTTTCATCTTAATAGGGCTCTGTAAGTGTGTGAACATCCCGGGGGGAGCCCTCTCGGAGGAAGAGCTGCAGAGCCCGCAGCAGTGTGCAGTGCCGATAAGAGGATGAAACAATAGCTGCCACACTGAGAACCTCCACACAATTACTTGGTGAGGATGTTACAGAGTCAAGAGCTTTGCGTTGTTGCTGCACAGAGCAGATCCGCTCGCTCCTGAATGGTTAACTCTTTATTTTCCTTTACCATGTAATTTAATGCATGGCTTTTAAGGGCATCCAAATTTGTGAATGCTGAGGAAATAGCACTTGTGTTTCTTGTTACTTACCATGGTTTGCATTTCCCTGCTTCCAGGGCTGCTGTGTGACCTCTAAAACACTGCAGTGGAGCCTAAGCCCTGAGCCTGAGCGAAGATTTAACGATGCACAAGCTGTGCTCTGGCAGAGGTGGGAAGCCTGAGATGTCCTTGCTTGAGGTCCAGAAGTGGAGCCAAGGAACGATTCCCAAACTTCTTGTATTATTGATGCCTTGTTTCCTCGTTAATGCCACAAAGATTTATGTGAAGGGACTTCCACTTCCACAGTGCTGATGAAATTACCCATCTAAATCTCCCCTGAGCCAATGGCAGGGAATGCTCCAGTTCCCTGCCCTCGCATTAGTGCCAGGTGAGTAACTGAATTATTTGTTAACTAGCAAAAGTAAAAATCATTTCCTTTTGGGTTTGACTTTAGGCTTTTTCTTTTTTTTTGCTGGTAGCATTGAGGGCTTTTAAATAGCTTTTGCTTAGACTTGAGTTATAATTTGAAATATAAATGGAAAACATTTTGATTTTTCCCATTCCAATGCCAGTGATGGTCAGTGGTTTCAGTCAATCATCTCTGCATTTTTATTTTTATTTCTTTTTTTATTACTAAAATGCTGTCCTGCAACATTTCACCTACCTCTATTTAAGGCACAAAACCTGAAGAGCATCTTTGAAACAGATACGTTTTCCATTAGCGCTAATAACATATACCTGCACTGGTGAGGTAATGCTCCGGTCCTCAATGCACTGTTCCTCTGTAGGGTGTGCATCACTGGTTGAAGGCAAGGAAGACATTTATTCCAGTGCCTAGGAAATGAACTGCACTCTTGAAATGCAGGCGGAGAGAAGGCCAACAATCTCATGTTTTATGGTCAAATCTGGTTATAGTTCTCCTGAACATTCTTACCCATAGCAAAGGGTGGATAAAAGGACCTGAACATCCTTACCTCTAGCAAAGGGAGGATAAAAGGACCACTCCAACTCCTTGTGCTGAGCAGGACTGACTTCTTGTCTAGCAAAAATGACTCTGATGGAGAAGGAATAAATCTGAAAGGAGCCACTCTTAAAACAGGATGGGAGGATTCAGCTGGGGCTGGGTAGCCTACTGTGTGAAACCACATTCAATGATCTTGTTTGAGTGTATGCACAGACTGCTGGGAGTGATTTATTAATAGAATCATAGAATCTTTAAGGTTGGAAAAGACCTCCAAGATCATCTAGTCCAACTGTCAATCTAACACTACCATGCCTACTAAACCATGTCCTGAAGTGCCACTTCTACACGTTCTTTGAACACCTCCAGGCATGGTGACTCTACTGCTACCTTGGGCAGCCTGTTCTAGTGCATGATCACTCTTTCAGTAAAGAAATTTTTACCAATATCCAATCGAAACTTTCCCTGCTGCATCTTGGGGCCATTTCCTCGTCCTGCGAAGCTGTGAGTGTTGCCAGTGAAGGTGCCCAGGTCAGCTGCTCAGTGCAGTGGGAGGAGAAGATGTGCCTATGGCAAAGAGAAATACAGGTTCAGGACACTGGAAGTGTGAGACTCTGGAGATTAATGATAGAAAACTATCATGTGTTTGGGGAGAGGAAAATAAGCAGGACACAGGAGCCTAAATTAGGCTGCAGCTCCTTGGGTGAAATGCTCAGGTTATAAATATTCTGGTAGCATTTAGAGCAGGACTAGCTGTGCTGATTGCTCTTTGCTGTCCTTGACAGTGTCAGCGTGTTATTCATGCTGATCTTCTGCTTTGCTGACAAAACCACCCAGGCTGTCTCAGAGGTGTGGGAGGAGGCTGAGCATGAGTTTGGCAGCAAGGCTTCCAAAAGTGCTGGTAAGCGAGGAGGCTGTGCCCCACTTGCCACCACAGCCTGCAGCGCCATGGGATGGGAGCAGTGGGTTGAGTTGTGAGCGTTTAATTGTTCAGCTGGTGCCCATGATGCTGGTTTTAAAGAGCATCTTCTTGAAGGAGCCAAACTTTTATGCGAGATCACTGTCTCGTCTTGATCTTTGATCAACCTGGCACAAGGGCTTGAAAAGAGTCATCACTGCTCCTCCCTATTCCCAAAGCTGACAAGCAAGGAAAAGTGAGGGGTGAGGTGCTGAGGCCTCAGCCAGCTGGAAGAGCTGGGAGCAAAGCAACAAAATCCTTTTCATTATCAGGCTTTAAAGCATGGCAGATTTCAGCCTTAAATCCCACAGCAATTGCTTTACAGGAGCAAAACAGCTACTGCTCCAAGGAGTTGGTGCTTGCGGTGAGCTCCACCTCTCCCTCCCTCTTTTGTCATAGCCCTTTCCTCAGGAGGACCCAGGTGCAAGTGGAAGTCACCAGTTCCCTCGGTGCGTAATGAACGAGACCAGGCTCCGGTCGGCGTTTTCTAGGTTGCACTTTGTGGGGTCACTGGGAATTGCTGCATTGCTGAATGCAGTCAATTCACTTAACAGCACAGAATCGCTTCTGAAAGATCCCAGCCGGCTGCTCCTCTCTGCTGTGGCATACAGAAATGAAAAGTGCAATCCAGCTTCTGGTTCAAGTGAAAATTCTCTCTAGTCTGGAATAGCTCTACCCGGGGAGGCACCTTAACTAGGATAGCAGGGCTGCCATGCCAGGGAGTATGCTTTTTTATTATTATTTGTAATGAAAAGAACTTCATTCCTATCATAAAAAAGTTTAGTGTCGGAAATTAACTAAAGTGATGTTCTTAGAAGCTGAAAATATCAGGAACTCAAATAAAAAGCAACAGATTTTATTCTTGTTATTATTTTTTTCCTCCTCTTTTAAAACCCCTGGGAATTCATTTCCTGGTGTCATTGTTGTAACTCCAGACCTAAGTAATTCATTTGTATTCATGTCAGTCCCACATATGCTTCTGTAAGTATTGCATGCAATTCAAACTAAATGGACGGTTAAACTAGAGAGGGTACTGAGCAAATCAGGCTGCAAACCGCACGTAAAGGCAGGAATACAGCCCTTTGCATGAGCTCCACTGTGCCATCATTGTTCTCTGCCTGGCTGCGATGTTTTTCTTGGATTGTTTATACAAAGAGGCCACTTTGGCTTTTGTTTCCTTACATGATACATTATGAGACCAGTGCCTATGTCCCCGTGGTGCCAGTTTAAGTTTTGCCTCTTCCTCTGGATGATATATTGGGCTGATATATTTGCCCCATAAGAAGGATGCATGAGTCTAGGACATGCAGTGCAGACTCCAGCCCTGAAACTTAAGGGCTCTGAGCCTAAATGTGTAGCGTGACGGTTACTGGAGATGGAGCATGGCTGGTCAGCGAAGTGTGATGTCTGTCGTGTACCAGTCTCCTCTGGATGGGGAACATTTTGAGGACTCAGATTACAACCGCTGCTGTGTCAGTGACCGTCACCTACTTGATCACACCTCACCTATGCACATGTGTCCAATCTGTGAGTTTGGTTGTTTTAAAGCAACATGCAGGAAAATGAATTCTGAACCTTAGAATCGTGTGAGCTTGTTTGCAAAGAGGAGGATGTGAATAAGTCATCTGTGTGTGCCTTAAGCAGCTGGGGTTTGCCTGGGACTCTTAGCTTCAGTAAAGGACGTTACCGAAGGAATGGAGCAGCACTTCCTCTCAATATCTGAACTGCATCTCATTTAATAAGATATTTTCCATTTTGAGATTTACGTTTTACTCTGTTAATGTTGTTGGACAAAACAGTAACTTCTACCAACAAGGCTGAGTAATTTAGGGAAAATTTTCTGAGACCCTCTGTCTGCTCATTCGCAGTTGCGCTGGTGTCACTGTTGTGGCTAAAGTTTATACCAAGCAGTTAGCCCTAATGTCATTCAAAACTGAGACTTTTCATGTTAAACTTTAGGGTTTGGCTTAGTAAATCAATAGCCTCTGAACTAATCCCATGGTTGAGCCAATCAGGACTTTAAACCAGGCTATTTCTGTAAAGAAGCCAGTGTTTTCTGGATGTGTCTCTTGGCAAGATGCTACAGGAGTTACTGTATGGTTATGGTTAAGTTATGGTTCTTTTTAGGGTTAGAGTTTGGGTTTGTGCTGGGAGAACAAGAAAGAGGCTAAAGCCTCCAAGGTTGGAAAAGGGCTAGGGAGGGGTTCCCAAGGGAAGTGTGGACGCCAAAGGGACCTGGGCTGTGAGAAAGTTTCTGGCTGGCGTGTTAGAGTTGTCTTGGCCAGAACTGAGAAAGAAAAACCCAAACAGATACCTTACTTGTCTCTGACTCCCTCTTAATTACAGTTGCTTTAGGGGGGGCATATGCATCCTATTTCCTGGCACACAACTTCCAGCTCCAAGGAAACCCTTAGCAATTTTATTTAGAGTATACTTTGAAATGTATCATCCATTTGTTATTATCTTGTTTTGAAGGAAATGGGCCATTCGTGATTCTGAAATCACAAGCTGTAATGATTTCTCCCTACATGATAATTAATTAGGCTTTATTTAATCAGCTATCTAATGCACTCTATGATCTTTCTGAACAGCGATTACACAACAGAAAAAACACCCTGGATAGCAGTCTAGACAGTTCAATTCTGCAAAATCAAAAATCAGATACCAATAGTTTAGGTAAATTGAAGCTGAAAGAAAGCAAAATCACTTTGCAGACCCAGGATAAATGCAAAGCCAATCTAAACATCAAACTGACCCTGCTCCATGGGAGAATAAATTGGCATGATTTATTTGCCATCTCTGAACCTGTTGCTTACAGACAAATTAAGTGGTGTGCCTGGAAAAAAAAAAAAGAGGAGGTGAACATAGTCATGAGTGAGTAAGGGTCTTGATCCAAATGCAACCCTGAGATCATTTTGGAGC
>WHYT01015549.1:22399-81291 GCA_009806455.1 Tetrax tetrax | reverse complement strand
TGTTCAGTAGGGCCTGTTGTGATAGGACAAGGGGTAATGGGTTTAAATTAGAAGGAGGTAGGTTTAGATTAGATATTAGAAAAAAATTTTTTACAATGAGAGTTGTAGAGCACTGGAACAGGTTGCCCAGAGAGGTGGTGGATGCCCCATCCCTGGAAACGTTCAAGGCCAGGTTGGATGGGGCTCTGAGCCACCTGATCTGGTTGGAGATGTCCCTGCTTCTTGCAGGGGGGTTGGACTAGATGACCTTTGAAGGTCCCTTCCAACTCTAGCCATTCTATGATTCTATGACATGGGAAAGTGGGTTGGCAGGAACAGGAGCGGGAGATTGTACCTGTTAATTACCATTGGGTCTCAAGGGAGTTTTGCCACCAAATTCCATTAAAGTGAGAGTTTCAACATTTAAAAGTACAATTCAGTGGCTTGTTTTGTTAAATAAGCTAGCAAAGATTGTATATTAGTCTCTGACAGGGCTACATTTGGGTGAAAACCATGCCGAATTATTTATTTGTCATTAATGTCACAGAAACCGCAGTAAGGAGAATTATATGGGCTGCAAAAGTGAGCAGCGCTAAGTCAGATTCAAGCAAACAGAATTGTTATTCCTCAATACCAGTCGCAGGTTGCAGCTACCTAATGCATCTGGGAGAAGATGAGAAGAGAATGGTAAATCAATGGAAAAGTTCACACCTGACTGACAGCCTTTAAATAATGTAAAGGGTCCCTCAGCCCACGAGGGGGTTATATAATACATTAGCATTGAAGACCAGTGGGAAGACATGCAGAGAAGGAAGTGTTTCATAAGTTTTGTCCTTGTAGCTGCGAAGTTCAAAGAGCTGAAGAGGAGCATAGCTGGAAAATGGGTGGAAAGCTCAAACTGTGCCTGGAGAATGAGAAAACAAAGAAATCCTAATTTTGCCAGACTAAATGTTCTTGCTACTGGCCTTCAGTAAGCCCAAAAGGGGTATTGTGCTGCACAGTGCAGAGGACTGGAGGGCATGAGGAAAGGAGGCGAACTCATGGCCAGTTTGGGAGTGGGGGCTCAACCCTCTGTGCCACGCAGGAAGACATCCCTGTAAGCCACGTTGTAAGGGTTTCCAGGACTTGGATGCTCTGCTTACCTCTCAGTAGCTGTGGACATAGCATTTGGGGCATCCTGGATGTTTACCGCTGCATTCCTTCTTCCGTAAAACAGCTCTTGCTCCCCTGAGTAAACTTCTATGCAAACGCAAACAGAAGAGTGTCAAGCAGTTGAATGAACAAAACTGGAAGTTGTATCTAGGAAATATGGTTGCAGGTTAAAGTTAAGTTCTGCCTCTGGTTCTGCAAGTCTGTGCTTTATATTCTCTTTGTACACATGCACACACCATCTTGCTTGCATGCACACTCTTTCTGAATTATGAAAGATCTGAGCTTTACGTTTCTGATCCCAGAAATGGGTCATAAATTGGCCATTGATTTGTAGCTGTTTGGTGTGCTCAGAAAAAAATAAGCTGGAAGGGAAAGAGTATAACTGTCCATGAGTGGACAGATGGACATACCTTCTCTCTGATCGCTGTGAGCATGCTTTTGAATTATATCTGCTAGATGATGACCAAAAATGTAGGGAAATTCTTGATCTGGTTTTAGCCCTGGTGGTGATTTCATAGGCTTGATTATAAAGAATTAGAACTTCTCCATTTCTAGAGGAAAGTGACACATGAAGATGTTTTATTCTTGTGGCTTCACATTAAATATGAAAATCTAGATAAAGAGAGAGCCTATGCGTGTGTGTGTATACATACATATATAAATATAAGTATGTGGCTGATACTTTATTCACTACTCTGCTTTTATATTGCTGTTGGGCCCTGTTGAATGTTCATGGCCTCCCCAGCACCACCGCCTATTGACACCCTCTGCTTACCCAAAAGCGCTGAGGTTGAGGCACATTGGCTGCAACCCCTGTCCTCCCTCTGGAAGAGTCTCCCCACCACACATAAGACTGGGAGAAACTGGGACTGAGCAGGGATGATATTTGATTTCTGATTCAGTGAGACTTTTTGTGGGACATTAGGTGTGCGGCGATTTATGCAGCTACATAAGCTATTCAGTTTTCTGTTTTGTCATCTATGAAATCAGGAGAAGTAGCCTGAAAATTATGTAGTGGTGATAAATACTTTAGTGACTGTATGGTGCTGAGGCACAACTGTAATAAGGTAACAAGACTGTAAAACTTTGGTTTATTAAATTCTTTCCTACTTTAACCATTAACATTTATAGCAACAGTATCAGAAATCCATCTGGTTTTTGTTTTTTTTTTTTTTTTTTTTAGAGGCTGACGCATCATTTATTCCACAGTGAAAAACAACAGCCAGGAGGAAGACAAAATTAACTTTTCACACAATGTGAGTCAGCCTGTCAGTTCGTGAAGGCTAAGAGAGTTTGGTTTTTGCATGTCGGACGGTCTGCTGCAGACTGGAGGGGGTTATATGGAAGATTTCATGGAATAAGCTGTGTGCTGTAATGGCTGGATGCAGCCTTTAAAAAGGTACATCAATCAGAACTGACTTCTGACAGCTAGGATTGGGTAATTAAATTAATTGTACATATTTTCTCAACAGTAGACAAAGTTTTAATTTAAAATTACTATGGACAAAAATCTGCTTTTTGTTCATGAATACTACTAAACAACCTCTGATCTGGTAACACCATTTGCTTTAGTATCTTTAGATATTCCTCTGACTTTCCAATAGAGCTATGAAAAGTCTCTCCTCTCTTCCCAGGCTTTCTTCTCTTCTATCTACCACCCACCGATCTCCTGACTGGATCCTGTTCTCCCAGTCAGAAGCTCTGAAGTTTGCACTTGGTTTTGGTGTCTCCAGACCATGGGATAGAAGGTAAGCACAGCACCAGCAGTGGAGAGCTGAGCCCCTGGTCCTTTTCAGCAGCCCTGTGTTTGATGAGAGGAGCCAGCAGACGGAAGAAGCAGGAGGGTCTCTTTGCAGCTACCTGGCTGGAAATCCAGAGTACCTCCCTTTAACTATGAATTCAATGCAGCAACTTAAAACATGTCTCCACTAGCAGCTGCCTTTCACTTGGACTTACTTGGCTAGGTTTGTTGTTACTTATAATTTCTGTGTCACTGTGTGCATGTGTGTCATACATCATGCGTGATACATCACTAGTTGTTATGTTGATGTGTTCTTTTTTCCCCCTAAAACATGGACAGAGGTACTGAGCAGCACGGGGTTGAGATACAGCTCACAGGGACCTGTCAGAAATGCTCTAGGGCATGAGGATTTCACCACTTTCCATTCTGTTTGAACAGCTGTCATTTAGTCATTTTCAGTTGAGAAATACAGCACACACTGATTTGATTCTGCCCCATGAATCCACAAGCAGAGTAGTTGCATGTCGTGCAGTTACTCAGTTCAGAGAAGGTGTGATGAAGGAAAAAGAAATCCCAAATACTGAGAAGAAAACTGACTGCACTCAATACGTGTCTTACACATGCCACACTGCTATGAGCTGCTTATTTGAATAAAAATTTCTGAAGGGTCATCGAAAATTTGGTGTCTTGAAAATGCTGGAGTGGCTTTACTGCATTTAGGTAAAAAGACTATTTAGTCAAACACCTTCAAAAAAATAGATTGAAGTGGCTTTTATATCCTGAGTTCTTCAGACACAACCCCGTAAGCTGGAAGGAATCTGGCTGTGAAGGGGTAAGGCGTGTGTTTGGGTCTGGTAACACCCAGGAAAGTTGTGCAAGCACGCAGCTGTGGTGGGGTGGCATGCAGTGAAGAGACTGATTACAGATCGGATTAAGGCATGCAGGATAACATCACTGAAGTCATTCAAATTAGTTTGTCTTTACACCAATGTGAGTGAAAGCACAGTTTACATTTAGCTCCTAAAATTAAAAAAAAAAAAAATTGAATATGCTGCAGTTGCAGATCTCCATTAACTGTAGAAAGGGGATTTGGCTGCATTACACTGAGTGAAGCTACTACAGGTTTTGATCTTGCTCCAGCATTGTTACTTCGCTGAGGAATTACTCGGTATTTATACCGCACTTTCTTTTCCTGACCGATAGAAAAACTTGTTTGCCATAGCAACTCCAGTAGTGACCCTGCTTCTCAGGTACAAAGCACCTTCCAGCAGATGCACACCAGTTCATAACGTGAACTTTGGAAATTGTTGGGGTGTTAGAGCAGGAAGGACCTGCTGTATAACAAGATGCCAAAGAGAGAAAATAAGGTATGCTATGAGCTCATTAACTGAGATTCCTTTGTAATCATCTTCAGTGATGCTTTTGTTTCTCCTGTTGTTTTTGTTTGCTTTTGTCTATGCATGCACTTAAAAAAAAATTATTGAAAAAGAAAAGAATACAGATGCAGGTGGGAAGATGTCGAACAGTATTTTTAGCCTACTGTTTGACAAAGATAGCGATAGTACTGCCAAAAATAACCAAAGGTGAGAGTGGATCCGTATTTCCCTTAAGGGAAGCTGCTCTGGGTTTTCAGTGATTGAGACCAAAAGGCTGCTGGATGCTTGCCTGGGCTGTCTGCAGAATTTGCAACCAGTGACTTAGTTTCCTTCTCAAGCTGAGTATGTTTGGAGGAAGGCAAGGAATCCCTCATCTTTTTGGCTGACCTTTTTTCTTTTGTCTTTCACAGAAATGCGCTCCTGTTGCAGAAGTTGCGATAAGTTGCTGTGTCCTGATCTGTTGTTGCACAGGGATGGGCTGCAAGCAACCTGTGCCTTCACCAGCATTCAGCAGATCCTGAATGCATAGTCCTGGCTTGGAGTTAGCCTGGCTCTTGAACAATACATTGGAGTTATTTATTTGCTGTGAGAAGCAAACCTCCCTCTTCTGGCTGGAACCACTACGCAGGCTGAAGCGGTGGGTGACTCTGCCTTTTCTGTGTAATTTCAGTGAGAGAAGTGGAGAATGCTGAATATTTTTCCAGCCTTCCAATTTAATAGCGAGCTTTTAAATGATAAAGGCAGGGAGGGCTGTTCTAGAAATGAGAAGATGCAAGAATGCAGGAAATCACATGTCACTTCACGCAACCATCCTCAGGTCTGATCATGCTCCCTTTGAGATCAGCTGAGGTTTCCCCATCATTTATGCAGTTACCCTTCAATGTGCTTATCTGTTTTCCTGGCAAGCTTTTGAGCCGTTCCTAGGCTGGATCCAGCTGCAGCACCCAGGGCAGGTTAGTGGCTGTGTGGATGGATTTGAGACAGTTGTTTGGGGCAAAGCATGCCAGATCCAGAAGCTCTTGGGCTTGGTAACAACTGCCATGATGCTTAGAGCTCTGGATCAAACCCTAGAAATACTGGTAACCAGCTGAAACTGGAAGCAAAGCCAGCTCATAAACTGGCTGTCAAAACAGGCCTGATGCATTTTGCTTAAAATTTGACCAATTGTCAATGTTTTGACTGGACAAAGTTTTTCATAATATTATCAGAATCTTCCCATTCCTTTGGGGCTAAATAAGGCAAAAAGGAGATGATTCCTTTAACTAAACTTTCAGATGAGAAAATAGGAGACAGAACCATATGGCCTTTTTATAAACAAATAAATAATAATAATTAAAAACAACCAACCAAAACAAAAAAAATACACCCAAAAGAACAAAGGAGAAAAGCCTCCAAGTATCAATGCCTTTGTGGAAGGCTTTGCCAGCAAAGCTCCAAAGCAAATCATAATCCAGTAATTGGTGGCTTTCTGCACCACCAGTTCTGTTTCTTGAAGCAGTAAATTCATCTTTGCATCTCTGTTTAGAGAAAACCTCAGGGTCCTGCCTGCCTTCGCTAAAGCGTGAGTAACAGCAACAGGGGATGGCAAAGCAATGGCATCTCCTTGGGCAGCATGGGCAACCGACCTTGTGCAAGGTCTTCTGGGATGCTCTGCTGCAAAAAAAAAAGAAAAAAAAATCCATTATTTCTGCTTCATTTGTTGTGAGCACATAAAGATAAGTTGGCGTACGGCAGTATTCAGAAGGAGTTAGCTTGCCAGCGCGAGCACATTGCAGTTACCCGCGATGTACTGAAGCAAGGATCAGGGTCAGATTTAAGTGGAGATTGAAAAGAAAGTGGAGGCAGGTAAGCCCTGCTTAGTGGAGAGCCGCCTTCTCTGTATGGGGGATTGGCAGTGAGACATTTCATTTTCCAGGAATTGGGAGTCTTAAGAGCGAAGGCAGGGCTCAGGATAAGGTGTCAGCCCAACCTTAATCTGGAATTCATGGAGACTGCTGGTCTGGGTTAGGGCTTGCTCTTAGAAGAGCGTGTCGGCTTTAGCAGGACCTGTGCTAGTGGAGAAGATGTGGCTGTAATTGATGTTATGAGTATTTGAGATTGCAGGAATGAGGTTAAGAATGATTTCAGAGTTTGTGTTGGGTTGAAGGTTGGATAACACTTCTGCAGCATGTGTTTCTCTTTTGGTAGGGGGCAAGATGGAGCAGCATGTGAGGGAACGTTAGAAATAGATTTTTTAAAAAAGTATTAGAAAGCAAAGAAACAAAACTCAGGCACTGTTTCATTTGCACAGTGAATCCTTCAAATTAATTTCTGACTGAATTGAACAGCTTCATCTCATAGTTGAAACTATTTTGAAATAGGCTCTTTTTTTTTTTGCTGCTGCTAGAGACCCAACTGTGTAATGATGGCTAGATTTCATTTACGTGATTTTGGGAACCGAAGAGATTGTGTCCTCCAGAGCTTATTACTGGTAGGGCATCTACAGAAAGTGCTCTTCATTTGTATTCCAGAATCAGCTTCCGCAGTTGAAATCCTCTGCTCTGGAGTTGACACTTGTAAAAGAAAAACAAGTTGTAGCTTTTGAATTATGCACTGATTTAACAATTATTTTGTCTGTGCAATGGTGACCAATGGAAGAGATGCAAAGTGTTTTGGTCTTTCCTGCCTGTCTGATAGGTTATATTTTAAAGGGAAATTGTAAGAAATGAGAAATCCCCACGCTTCCATGCTCCTGCTGCAAATCTCCAGGAAAACTGAGATACTATATAGGTGTATACGTTGGCTTGTGCTGGAGTTCTTTGCAGCTTTTTGTAAAGCCTGCTTTCCTCAAGAGGAAAATAGCATCTTAAATGCTATTTTGCCTGCTGATAACCCTCTTTCTCCTTTTCCACGGGGTAGATATTGCCTGTGAGGTGAGAAGGTGGCAGATTTTTCTGTTTGTGTGAGCTGTGCAAAACTCTGTTTGTCCACTACCCAGTATCCCCATCCACGGGAGCAGACTGGGTTAAGGTTAGGGTTGGGGATGGCTGCAGCCACTGCTTCCCCAGGACAGAAGGGTCAGAAGGGACAGAAGGGTCCTGGTAGAGCTGGGGTGGGAGTTTGAAGATGCCCCATACTTACATACGATGTGCTGTAGATCACACAGGGCACTCTGGTGCTATAGATTTTTTCTAATTTTTTTTTTTTTTTTTGCTTGCCCTCCTTGAGGTTAGAGAAATGCAATTAAGACATCTACCTGCTGAGGAGGTTCTAGCTAATGTTAGATCTGCCCTGGCAAAAGCAGATTCCCTGCTCCTGCAGCATCTTGGAGGCCATGCTGCAGGCCAGCATCCCCTGATGCTTTGCCCATGCAGGCAAAATGCATGGCCCCTCTAAAAGCCCAGCTGGGGCTACAGCACGCTTTTTTGGTTCTATGCTATGCTGGAAGGTGCTGTGCCACTTCGCGGGGCAGAGCGGGGCTGCTGCCTGCACCCATCATTGCCCACGTTCCCTCCTCATGCTGCTGCACCATTTGTTTTCTTGATGGGAAGAGTAATATTTTGTGACAAAGGTAAAGCTTCATGACAGCAGCAGCAAAAATGACTCTCCTTTCTGACTAATCCTTCAAGGAAAATCTTTCAGATCTGACTCTCTGGGGGCTGAAATCAATGTAGGCATTAAGTAACGTGGCTTGGCTATTTGGATAAAATAGCCTAGTTTTGATTAGGTAGGGAATCAGAGGATAAAGGGATTTCTTTTTCTCAGAATTGGGCGAAGAATAGCAATGTAAAAAGCTGGAGCAAATAGCTAAAGCCAATATCTTCCTCCTGAGGCTTTCTTTCAGTTCCTTTGTAGCACATCAACTTAAAAGAGACTTAAACTCCTATTTCTGAAGGTTGCTGAGTGGGAGGGCGAAAAATAAAAGGAAAAGGGAGTTCACAGCTGCAGCCTCTTAGGAAATTGTGGTAACAACCTGTCATCCTTGGAGTCGTGGCTGATAACGCTTCTGTGTGCCCTTGTGCCTGTTGGTCTTTATCTAAATTATCTGCTGGCACATCTGAAATTTAATGATGCCGTATGACATTCGGTACAACACAGTTCTCTTCAGTGCGTTCCCCCTTCTCTTGGTACCCAGGAAGGCAGCGTGGGCAGGAGGAAAAGAATGCCTTTTCACTGCGTTTTGCTCCTGATGTGTTAATCCTCTGCAGCCCTCTGAGCTGCTCAGTCTGTTTGGGCGTTGCAGACTGAGAGGCTGATGCGTGTACTTTCACATGCCTGCAGACACACCTGTCCTTCTCGTGTATTCTTAGAACTTCAACTATATTTGGTGTCAAAAGGAAAGAACGGATACAAAAATGCTTATTTTAACATCTCCCATGGTAAGGAGCCGTTCCCACTGAATTGACATAGGGATGTGTGTTGCCATTTCCTCCAAAAAGGTGATTTTTCCCATGAAATACCTGTAATTTTCTTTCCAGAGCAGGGCCCAGCCATTTGCAAGAATCACAGATGCGGCAAGATTCCCACAGCCCCTTCCTCTGCCCTATTGCACCACTCACGCCATACTTTGCAGCTTTTATTCCTTATTTTTCATTTTAGCGACCAAGCTGGGTCCAGAGGCTCTGGGTGGGTGACAGGACCATTTGTGACACAGGGTGTGACAAACCTGACCCCACACAAGGTAAAGGACCGGCAAAGACCCCACTCTGCACCCACAGAGCTGCCCCCAGGCACCAGCTTCTCTCCACTTCTTCCCCGATTTGTGGCAACTTTTTTTAGCCCTTCATGTTGCCTGCCTGGATCTTTAATTTGATTTACAATGCACCTTCTTCCAGGCTATCTGAAATATGTTGAAAGAAGCAACACAAATATCCTTACAGATGTGACAACAAAAGAATAGAAAAAAGAAAGAATTCCCTTAAAGGCAAGTAAAAGAAAAAAAAAAAAGTGAGGAAAGAGGGAAGGCTCAGATATTTTGTCAGATATATTTGGTGAGGATTTTTTTCAAAGAGCTTCTTGTTTTAATAATGTATTTGGTTAAAACAAAAAACTGTTTTATTAAGAGTACTACTTCTTTTCTGTAGAATTAATATTTGCCTATCACAAAATACAGCTTCTACTTTGCATGCTAATTTGGACTGCTTATTTCTGCTCCCGTTAATTTTTTTTTATGAAATTACACCTGAGTCCCTGTAATCCTAAGTTCAACATGAAGAAGGAACCTGAATGCTGCTGCAAATCTGCTTGCTGATTTCCAAACTATCTTCTGCAATATATGACTTGGAGAGAAGCCACACTTAGTACAGTAAAAGAATGAAAAAGGAAAAAAGGGTAAGTTTTCTTGCCTCCCTGCTTCCAGAGAAAAGCTAGAACATTCAAAATCTAAAGGCTCCAGTAAGAGAAGATGCTAATGAGCAAATTTAAAAAAAAAAATCTTATTGTATCTAAATAACATTGTGGGCTTTAGCAACATGTTTCATTATGGTTTAGGTTTTGTTGTTTTGGTTTTTTTTTCTTTTTTGTTTCTTTGAACATCAGCAGCTGGTGGCACTGGATTGTATTTCTTCTGGAATGACACCATGGTGCAGGGTATATTGCTACAACAGGAATGGGATTTCGGGGTGATGTGGGCTCTCCTTAGGGAAAATTTTCCCACTGCTCATGTCAGTAGTTCACAGAAGATGGAGCTTATGTGGGGCTTATTGCAGGAAAGGTGTTGGCAAGCCTTGGGGACACCCACTCCAGTCGTGTCACCCGCTGTCCCTAGCACAGTTGCAGGATATTCCCATCACAGAGTAGATGTGGCTCCACATTTGCCAAGGAGATTGTTCGAGAGGCATGAGAGGCATCAGGCAAGCGCTGCCCACCTCCCGGGTGCGATTTCTCTCCCTGGGGACCTCACAGCCCCAGCTGGGAAGAGCAGTCGGATGTACATCGCTTGTGACGTTGTGCTTGAATCAAAGCCATGAGTCAAGAAGTACAAACCAATCTCTGTCACTCCTTTCCCTAGGAGAGAAGTTTTCTTTCATGTAGCTGCCCCACACCTTTGCAAACCTTTTGTCTCACTAGAAAAATGCATTTTTAATAAGCTCTTCTCAAAGACCACAAGACAGTTCTGAAGCTGTAAGCAGAGGCCATGAAATTTTCTTACATCTGTAATATTTTTTTTTTCTTTTACTGCACAGAGAGAAACACGCTACAGCTCTGAGCAGTAGTGACAGGATGATCCTGGGTGAACAGAAGACAAATCAATGGGTAAGCAGTTCCTTTAAGAGTAAAAAGGGTGTTAAATTAGTCAAGCCTTGTGCTGCTTTGAAGCTCACAGGCATGACATTTTTGGTGGTTTTATTATCTTGTGTGTGTGTGTGTTTGAGCTACTGCTTAGTCAAGTAGATAGTGTCAAATCCTGATAAAGCAAACGCCAGCATCCTAAAGTCAATTGATGATATAATACAACACACACAAACTGTGAGCTGGGTTTTTTTGTGGTTTTTTTTTTTTTCCTTTTTATTCACTTAGGATATTTTTTTTTAATATATCTGAGAATTTAGTCATGTCTGTCACTGCAGTTTAAAAACAAGCTGAGGAAGTTACTTAGTTAATTCAAAATGATTGGAAAAGATGAAGACAACTTGTGATTTTCGCAGCTCTCTACACGCAAGACAGCCTGTATTTCAATACGGAGAAATTCTACTGTAATGTTCTTAATCTTCTCCACATTTTGATGGAAAAATCAAACGATTTTGATACTCTGTTTCAGATAAGATATTGCCTTTTCAGGTAGCATAGTTTCAGCTGTATATCACAAAGTGTAATGTTTTCTCATTCTGTCTCGCTTAGGAAAATCTGTTCTTGCCTGAATTATTTCTGTGCCGCATCATCTTGAAGTATTTCAAAACAGAGCAACATGAAAAGCCCATCTTGAAGTGTTTGGCTGCTGCACTATAGACTTCTGAGCTCTCATCGTTGTGGGATCTGAGCACCTTCCAGCAGCACATTAGACACCACGACTAACATCTGCCATGTTTTATTTGCTTTCACATCCTCCCCTCTGGGGAAAATGTACGTGCAGCGGCGTGCCCAGATTTGGTCAGGTTTTTTCTGTATGAGATGGGTTTGATTTTTAAGGCAGATGTATTCTTCCGAATTTCAGTAAGAAAAGACAAGATGGAAGAAACACACAGAACACTCGGAGTGGCATTCAGAAATGTTTGTAGTGGTCCTTATGTGCATGTGTGAGGGGTGTTGTTCACCTTTCTCAGACTAATCTGGAGGAATTGCTGACCATTCTGGGATTTATTTTTATTTTATTTTTTTTTTTGGTCAGAGGGAGGCAGAGCTGGACTCTTCTGAAAGCCAAGAGCATATGTGCTCAGTGCTAGACTGGAGTCCAGCCACAAGTTGAGGGACTGCCTCTCAGAACAAAGCACCGTGCCCTTGCCGTAGCAGAGGATGAATGGAAGGGTTACTTCTAGAAACTGTTGTGTGAGTGCTTTGGGCTTGGATTCTTGCTCAGTTGTAGAGGTTTGTGGTTGTCCAAAGGGAGAATTTTCTGGCCGAGAAGTGGCAAAAGTGACGCTGTTTTAGAACTGCTGGTCCTTGTGCAGGAAGGGGTTGACTTCAGTTTTCAGGAAGCCTGAAACTTTGACTCTGATGTGCAAGCCCCATCCCCTTCTGCTGGCTGAGATGTCAGTAGTTAGGCTTTATCTGCATTGCTAACTGTTGTGATTGCTCGCTGTTAACTCATCAAATGCGATGAGAGGATCTCATTACAAGGAGCTGCTCTATTACCAGTGCTGCTGTTTCAGATGAGACTCACTTTGCTTTGGAATTTAACAGCACTGAACAGACTGGATAGGGGCACAAATAGTTTAATTGTCCTGAAAGTCAAATCAATTTGCCAGAGGAATGAGGAGCTTTAATAGAGGCAGTTTTAAACCACTGCTTTGGCATGCCTTTGTGTGAGAGGTGGCCAGTCCTCCAGCCTCTGGCACGTGGATGCAAGGCTGCCCTCACCTCCACCACCACCATCGTTGCTCTCTTGTACAGAAGTCATGGCTCAGTTCCTTGACGGTGAGTGTCAGCCTCTGACATTGCTGTCCTGTAAGATGGCATAATGCACAAATTAATCTGGGCTCATTCCTAAATCCAGTGCTACCTTACTAAATAAGATGGAAACAAATTACAAGCATCTTCTGTCCTTTTCAAAACCTCAGACGCAGCTGCCAGTACTCACTAGTTCTGGAATAACTAGTTTAGAGTTCAGACCACTATTTTCTGATCAGTTCTGCAAAAAAGGCAGTGTACTAGGTAAAACAGCTAAAACTGGGAGATCCCAGCTTCCTAAATTCTCTGTACAATATCCAAAGCAAATGTTTTCTCAGGAACATAAATTTTATTATCTTCTTTAATTTTATTTATTTTATTTTCTCCAAAAGCATATAATGACTGGATAGCTGCAGATGCTGAGACAGAAGACTATATCAGCACAGTTATGAGTAAGAATGTGAACATTTTTTTGATAGGTAGTGAAAAGAGGGGCAGGCAGGGAGAAGAGGGGAGGCAGGAGTAAATATAAAGGCTGTGCAGGCACAGGCAGAATTTGGGATCAAACTTACCAGCAAGAACGGGTGCATTTGCATTGCATGTCATGTCGCGCACAGATCAAGGTTGGTGGTTGGCAGCTCCTCCGTAGGGAGCAGAAAGGTGCCCTCCTGTTTTCTGTCTTCCATCTCAGGGGTCAGCTAAACTTTTCCAGGGATGCTTTATGATTTCCAGCTGAACAGCACATGCTGAGCTTTAACTTATTCCTGTGGAGTGACTCCTGCTGCCTCCCCTAAATCCTTTAGTGTCTATTGCAGAGCTTCCTCGTCCGCACTATAAACAATAAATGGTTAAAAGCCAATGAGGAAGGAAATTGCTGGTTAATTAATCCTAATCAAAATTGCCCCTAGATGATGTGCAAACTCTGAGCCACCTGTGACGGGCACCAAGTTCTCTTTCAAACTCAGCTTTAGATGCTTTTTATGTGCCCTTCTCTTCAGCATGTTAACGTGCCTGTTGTTTCTGCTGCTATTTGCTGCTGCAGAGTCTGATTCTTCAGCTCAGGGGACATTTTATCACTGACTGCTGCATGGACAGGTGCAGGCTTCAAAAAGTGGTTTTTGTTGTTTCTTTTTTTTTTTTTTTAAAGAAAATACTTATTATCAGAAAAAACCAAGTTAAATTTGCAGAAAATGGTAAGAGGAGAAGCATGTGTCATCTGATCATGATTATGCTATCAGAAGCCACATCAGCATAACGAAGAGACAATTACTAACTATGCTGGGTTCTGTTTTCACACATTTATGACTATTAAGGAATGGGAGTGGGCAGATTGCCACTGATTTTAGGCAAAGCCCTTTAGCAGGCACAAAGGAGCTTAAATGCAGATGGGAAATGGCTCATCCTTTGTAGCCCACCTCTGCATTTCCAGCAGGATTAAATTCACTGATCTGCAGCAAATGCGCAGTGTGGAGTTGCACAAGCAATGCCCAGTCATTGTAATTCTTCACGGTAGCGGAAGAGGCAAGGTGGTAAGTATTAAAATACTGGGAGCCTCAAACTGAGCAGTTGCAATATCAGAAGGCTTTGTATCCACACAGCTGCCCTCCTGCACGTGCACGCAGAGTATGAAGTCTTTCTCCCAAACTTAACTTGTCTTTGCTTTGGTTCCTGTATAATGATCACATGTAGATCTGTAGTTCTCCGTCACAAAACCTCCAGTCTGTGATCTGTTGGCAGGATAACTTTGAGGGACAACACTGGGCAGCGATGCTTCCATGGGACAGAAGTCCAGCACTTGCTCTGTTTCCAACAGTTTAATACAAAATTGAGAGACACATCCTCATTCTGATGCTGAGCAGACTTGAAGGCCAGGGATGTCAAGCCCACACCTCCCTGTACAACCAGAGCTTGATTTTTCAGACCTGTTATTAGCACTGGACAGCCTCTTGGCACTCAACTTAAAATACCCATTTTCCCCTTTTATCAGTTAAAACCACTGAGGCTGACTCCTTTCAGTGATTCAAGAATGCACTTTTCACGATCAGTCTTATGGATTTGCTCCAGATTTTGTTGTGCTAATTACCATTCCAGGTGGCTATGAGTTAATTAGTACGCTATGTGTTTAATGGTGCACCATAACTGTATATAAATAAATTGCTACAGAATAAAGAGTCCACCAATATAATGTATTTGATGTGGCAGAAATGCTTTGGCTTGCACAGGACAACTGAAATGTATGTATTATTAGTGACCATATGTGGTTTTTTACATTAATTGGCTTCATCTGGATTTGGGTTTTGGAGGTCTGGGGATAAGGGGCTTGATCTGGAGACACTGGTTATTATTTATAACTGCCTAATTTTAATTTCATTAGTTTTCAGGCCAGCCTGTGTTTTGTGAGATACGATGATCTTCACTCAGATGTTAAAGGGAACCTGTTTGGCTTTGAACATCTGGGAAAGCTGATAAAAAGCCAGCAAGGTCTCCTGTTGGTAAAGTGCCACCAGTATCTTCTGGCCTTGAGCAGCAGTCCAGTGTCTCTCAAGTGTTTTCTTCCTATTTGTCACCCTCGAAGGTCACCTTAGCACACAGATGGCCCCGTTCAATGAAACATGGGCCTGAATTTATTGGCTTTTCCATTCCTCTCCTCTGTCTTCACGAGGCCAAGTTGCAGGGCTGCATCATTCCCTTGCATAGCAGTGCTGTTGCCAGGCAAAAAGAGTGGGATGAAGGAGGCAGAGAGGATGAGCAGAGTGTGTACAGTGACTCTTACAGAGGTGGCTTGGTATGCCATCACCCATGGACACACACCTCAGTGGGTTCAGGAGCTCCCTTTGGGTGGGCAGCTCCATACTGCATCAGTTGCATCCATCCCATCCCTGCAGTCATGTCTCTGTGCCACAGAGGGCTTTCTGGCATTAAATTCTATCTTGCTGAAGCCTTTGTTGAGTCAATGCCCTGCTCAGCATCCAGAAACACAGGCTGGGACTATTAGCAGAGTTCATTTCAGCAGGGCTTATCAGCCTTCAGATTGAGTTTGTTCTCTCAATGGAATCATTGTTTACTTCAGCACAATTTAAAAAAAAAAAAATAATCATGTCCTCCCCCCAACACGTGCACAGGCTGCACAGATATTTTCATGCATTTAAATGAAAAAGGTGAATGGTTCCCTTTTCTTGTTCACATTATGCAGTATTGCCCTTGTCTCTACTTTATCCCATTTCAGAGCTGTCATGCAAACAAACCCAACTGAAAAAAAAAAAAAAAACAACATTGAAGAAGTGTGCATCCTATCAGCTGTCTGTGTCTGCTCCTTCTCTCACTGTATGTGAAGGCAGAAATCCCTTCTCCTGCTTGCCCTCCTCTTTCAGGTGCTTTCACTTCTTTCCTAACTGTGATCCCGTATCTCTATGGCTCCGCAGCATGCTCTGCTCTGCTCTAGTTGCCCTCTACTCCCTTTTCCCCCTTGCACATGTAGCATTCTCTATTCCAGGACCATGAAATGACTGTTTTTAAAAGCATTTTGTTTTCCCTGCTACTTCAGAAGTGGGAATTCTCCTTGTCTGTAAAATCTGTCCTGTGAAGCACCCTGCACTGCTAGGACACCCACTTTTCTTTATCCAGCTGAAGATATCTGGTTGAAGCAGTCATTCCATCTTTCTCCTCCATCACTGCATTATCTGATTGGTTTTAATATTGTTTCTTGTTCTCTTTTCTATCATCTGAGTAACTTTTGAGGAAGACAGACATAGGCTTTCAACACTATTCATTTTTTTTTTTAATTATTATTCAAGTAATAATTGGCAGTCTAACTTATCTTAGCCTCCTTCATCATGCCAAAAAATTATGTTCTGGTATGCCTGCCCCTTTTCATGTCCCTGTTTCTTCATCATTTGGCTATGCTGAATAGTCATGCTTCTGCAAGGTGTGAGCATCATGGGTTCCCATGGGATTGTCATGTTGGCCAAAGAAAAGAAGTCCTCTTTAACAGAGATTTAACATGGAGAAGGTGCATCCAACTGTGGGGTTTACTGGTGGATGGTTGCTGGTGGCAGGGGGATGTCAGTTAGGAAGCGTTGTTTGTTCTTGCTCTCGGCACGAGTGCGTGACACTTGTTACTTTCTCTCCTGCGCAACAACCATATCTCAAACACACCTAAAAAACCTCTACAAAAGGGGAAAACCATAGGAAAATGAGGAAAAAAGTGAATGAATATCCCAGGGAATGGAAATATGATGGAGTAGGTCTCAAAGTGTAAATTGTTCCTGTAGACCAGACGAGTATCTTGTTCTTGCTGCAGCTGAAGCTCTTTGCGAGAAGGTGTGGATGATGGCATAGCTCTGGCTAGGAGGAATATGTCCTGGTAGCAAGACCTCCTATTTTACCTAAAAAATAGCTATTATTTACTTCACAGGCCCATGGAAAAGCACCTACCTGGACAGCATGAGACCAGCAAATCACAGGTACAAAAGTGGATACACCAACTTCTGTGCAGAACATCTATCGGTGAATTTAGGCTCCCCCATCTTCACATCTGCTTGGAAAAAACTTTGGATTTTCTTGATTTTTGTCCACACATGGAAGGTGAAATGGTCTAAACCTTAATAATTCATGGGATGGGGGCTGCTTCTCAGTTTCAATACATACATTAGCCTCTTTGTCAGTGCGGAGTAAAGAGCTGTTTTGAGTTTATGGTATGTTTTTAAAGCTTCTTTCAGAGATTACTTTTTTTTTTCCCCCCTCTCATGTATCTCAGAAGAAACCAGCCTGCCAAACTGCTCCAGCAAGCTCTTCTGAGATAGAGACATCCCTCTCTGTGTACGGTCTGTACTTGTGAAGCAGAGCACAAAGCTCTTCCATTTAATCCATATTAATTATCTTTCTGCAGTTCCTCTACACTTTCCACTCAGCTCAGGTGCCAAAACATGTGCGGCTGCATCTTGAACAAACCAGAGACTTTCACTGCACACCTGGTAAGTCAACACTCCAAAAATAAAAATAAATAATAAGGTTTACTGCTGAAGAATTGAGGCTCTCCACGTTTGAAAACTGGATGCCTTGAGACTGTGGACTAAGGCAGATATTTTTAGTGCCATCAATATCTCCTGGAGTTGATATCTCCCAAGACAGATGGTTGTTTCCCACAGAACGTTGTCAAATGTTTGCTCAGCCAAGATCAATTTTGTTCCAAGTCCTTTCCCACCTTCTGGTGAAATATATTTCACTTGCCAGACAAAAAATTAAAGAAACAGCATGAAACGGTGTCACTCTGGAGGGTTCTCATTCCCATAGCTCTTCTCTGTCCTTTAGCCGTGTGACTGACATCTCTTTCAGTGCCCATGGAAGAGTGGATGCACTCGCAGTGGAAAAGTGATGCCAAAAAATGAGGGCTCATGTCAGAGGCTGATTTCCTCTGAGACCTACGACAAGTCACTTCAGCGTGCCAAAGGGTCTTGCTGCCACGCTTTTAGATCTCAGCTCTTATTCTGAGCACCTTGAATCGACCTCATAAGAAAATGAGATGCAAGGTGGAAGGAGGAACAGAGGAGGTGCCGAAAGGAGGCACAGAGAAGCTGAGCCGTGTCCATTGCAGTATTTCTTTTAACTGCAAGCTCATGTGAGCCTGGAGACATGGAGCCCACTCATGTCGTCTGGTAGCCCACCGGACTGGGTGGATTTACAGCTGAAATTAGGTGTGGAAGCAAAGGACTTTTTAAAGGCTGGTATGGAATGTATTTCCAGTGATGCCCTCTTTGTAAAACTGGCAGCATAAAAAGGTGTTTCATTTCTTTTCCTCTCTGGTTGCTATTTTTAGCAGAGCTTGACTTGTCACAGTGTAAGTGGGACAGGGTTGGTACTTCCCAAAGTACAACCTCCCTTGTAATGCCTAATTGTTAAGTGAGAAGTTACAGCAGCCAGTGCCAGTAGCACTTTCTGAAGTGTTATGATGATCCCTTCCTCTTATGCTTTTGTTTGTGGTGGCTGTTTAGGCTGAAAATTGTTAATATAGGGTTGTTTTCTGGCTGTGCCGTTGGCAGTCCAGGATCAGTAGGGTATCTCTTGTCTTTATCACTTCATATATAGTAATAATTCTGATATAGTTTTCTAATTCTAAATCCTTTTCAAAATGCTACAGAATCAAATCTTTTCATCTGCACATTGAAAGGTAAATTGGATCATCCAGAATATTCTTTCCATGTTGCTCCATAATCTTTTCTATTATGATTTCGAAAGCAGGTGAGGCTTTTGGAGTGAGTGCCATGATGCCCAAAAATATTTTTCATCCTTAATTTAGTTGTGAGACTGATCTATCCACAGCAGCCTGACTTAAGCAACCGTGTCTCCTCAGACTGCTTTGTGGAAGAGGATTTTGAATGGAAGAAACCTGCTAGTCTTGGTATTGTCCTCTTGTTTGGGATTTGCTGGGGATTCATTAATATTTCAGTCCTACATTTTCTTAAGAATTACAGATTCCTGATCCTTAACTCATTTAGGAGGCATTTCCAGCCTCCTGCCAATGAGCATCTGCACAATTTTCAAAATACTGTGTATATGTAAACACATATTACATATATAGTCAACTTATTACTAAATTGTGACCCTGCAGACATTGCTTTCCACTACCTGGCAAAGTCACGAGCAAGCCTATGCATAAAGCCTTTTCATACTGGGAATCTAATTGTTCATAAGGATTTTTTTAAGGAAATCTATGAATGGAAGCAAGGTTTGCAGTGTCATATTGGCTCCTGGGAGAGACGAGATGTGATGGTAATCAATCATTTGGGCTGCAAGTGGGTTTGGGGCAACCCAATCCCTACCCTCTTTTAAGAGGTGTACTCATGCAAACAGAAACGAAGGAAATGCAACAATTCCATGCACTGAAACCAGAGAGGAGAAACCACGCACATATAGAGACTGGGGAGGTGTCGGGAGGTGATGATGTTAATTATTAAGCCTTATTTTATTTCTGTGTTCCTACTCAGTGGTCGGCTTCCCTCTTGCTCTGTTTGAGAGCTTTCTGAGTTGCTTTGAGCTGTGAGGAGAAAAAACTCTTGCTTTCTTCTTGAGAATATTCAAGTGCAAAGACCAAGCTCCCACTCTTACATCTTTGCTCTGGAGTTCATCTCCCAGATGCATTAATTCATGGAACAGAGGTGGAACATCACCATCATTAAGATCCAAATCAAGCTGCCTGTCCTGTAAAGGATCCCCCTGCCTGAAGCAAAACAGAACTGTTAATGCATTTTTTATAAACAATGCTGTTAAAGATGCATGGAAGATGTGTTGTAAATATTGAAGCGGAACTATCAGTTTGGGTTTTTTTTCTTACTGCATGAAACGCACAGAAATCTCCAGGTCAAATTCTTTCTTGTGCAAATTAATCCTTTGATTTCAAGAGTTTTGCCCATGTCTTTTACTATAGTATTACAGTTTCTGCAAGAGCTCTGAAACAGCCCTGTTGCAAATGTAGCCAGTTCAATTATGGAACTACGCAATAGTCAAATCATAAAAACACTTCAATGGTGAACAGAGCAATTACAGAGAACATTTACGAATCTTTAAAGCCATGTTGTAGTCTCCTACATCTGCTTCCTGGCCAAGGCTGTGGCAGGTTTAATGCGTGCTGTGGTGCTGGGCTTGCCCATCCCTTGTGGGTGATGCTGGGTGCAGGCTCTGGGTTGCAGTTCTCCCCCAGGCACCCTGCCCGCTGGGCTGTTATCCCACCTAGTGGCTGCTGTCTGCCTGCTCTCCCTTGCACAAGATGCGGTTTTATTTGCATTATACTGGTGAAACAAGTCAAGGTTTGACATATTACTTCGGTTAGCAGTGAATAGGCCTTCAAATTGTTTAGTCAGATGGTCAAATGCATCCCTTTGCCTTAATTGTGTAACACAAAGGACAGGTTTCACACTCAGATTCACATCACCTAAATTTATACATCAGAGATGCCTGCCTAATAAAGTCAGCTTTCCAGTGTAAGTACCCTAATTTGGGCACATGGAAATAACGTGAATGAGCCCCTTCCCATCCCAACTTGTAGGAGCAGCTCAAGTTCCCTTAAGTTCCTAACGGCACTCATAGGAGTGAATTTTATCTTCTCCGCTGCCGATACACAGATGTCCACAATACACCTATACACTGCCCATCCACTTTACCATCAGCCCAGCTCTGGTCTGACTGAAGCCAAAAGTAAAAATGCCATTGCCTTCTAAAGGAGCAAGGTTCAGGCCAAAATTTTGAGGAAATAGAAAACAAGGTGCTTTTTTTAAAAAAAAAAAAAAAAATTCTACTACTAATCTCGAATCACATGAAAAAAAAATCCATTGAAACATAATATGATGACAAAAAGAAAAACATAAAAAAAAAGAGGACTTGCCAAAGCACTGCAAGAAACTTCTTACAATTGGACAGGAATAACATTTAAGGTAAGCCTTCAAGATAGAGTTCGCCTGTGAAATCCTTTATTGCTTCCTTCCAACCTTGCTCTTTTCCCCTCTACTTCTATGCCACATTTTGCTCTGTTACAACTTTCCAAAAGTTGCTTTATCATCAAAAGAAGTAAGGCCTCTCACCTCTTAGGTTGTCGAGTCCCTTCAGTCCTTAAATGCACACATGACTAACATTGACTCAATGGTCCAGCTCTTTAGATTCTCTTCCGTACCCAGAAGAACATCTTGATTTCTTTCATGATCTTCCCCTTGTTTTGATCCCAGTCTTGCTTTGTGGGACTGAAGAAAGCCAGGTTGGGTGAGGCTCTGAGCAACCTGATCTGGTTGGAGATGTCCCTGCTCCTTGCAGGGGGCTTGGACTAGATGGCTTGTAAAGGTCCCTTCCAACCCAAACCATTCTATGATTCGAAGAAGAACTCAAGGGTAAAGGCAGCTGAAGTTCCCAGCCTGTGCCTGAAGAGTGTCCAGTGCTCACTGCAGAGCAGAGATTTAATAATGGCCACCTCAGTATAATGATGAATCTTTATCTTTTTATACAGAATAAATGCCTCTTCTCCAAAATGCAGAACTATAAGAATTGTTTTCATGTGTATCCAAAAAAATAAAAAAATCACATCAGTAGAAAACAAAAACATTGTCCTGATCATCATTTTTACTGATTAGTCTCAGTATTTAATTTCTTTTTTTTGTTGAACAAACCATAAAAGAAATTGCTTCAGCCTTCTGACATTTTTTTTAAGTGAAAGCATTCCCACCTGTGCTGTCTATCCCTGTGTACCAGAAGAAAATTTTCCCTAGAAAAGTGAAAAAAAAAAGGAACAAAAATACATGGTTTTGCTTTTCCTCTACTGTATTTATTTTTTTTTAATATAATTTAGTGATGAAATGCATTTACCATCAATACCATACTCGATTTAACAGTCAGCTTCTTCATGCAGAAAACCTTGAGCTCCTCTCTCCATGAGTGGCTTGCTGCATGCAGCCTGGAAAGCTGTTTCCCTAGGCTCCCAATTAGCTGCCTTCCCAAGTGTCCATTCAAACCGGATCAGATATCCATTATTCCCTTCATATGTCTCCCTGCTGCCTGCTATGCTTTGATTTACATTTCCAGCAGTATCCTTTAGAAGAGACCTACCTGCCGGGTGACACCACGCAAAAGTTTGCCAGGCTGGTGAACCCACCACAGGGTGCAGGTGCTGAAACTTGTGCAACCTCAGGCCGCTGTGACTCTTTATCTCCAATTTTCCTAGGGCTGTGGGACGCTCACGCAGTCCGTGGATGAGAGGGATTTCCCATGGCATGGCAGGACCTGGTTGCAATGGTGGGGTCAGGGCTGAGCTGAACGTGGTGTTGGCTTCCCCACCAGGCTGTAGGTTGGTGTCAGGGCACAGGCAACTTTGAGCAAAAAATTAAAGGAAATAATTTCTCAAGTTTCTTTTATTACATTTCATAATTTTTGTTATTTAAGTCTTGCGGGCAGCTGCTCGCTATCTAAAACTTACTTCTAGACAGATTCTGGTAATGAACTCCCACTTAACTGCTGATCAGCTTCTAAAAAGAATTGTTCTGGAATTAATGATGCAGGGTGGGTGGTTTTTTTTTTTGTTTTTAATCACACTACCTGTATGCTTAGGTACACCCAGCTGATCAGATCAACTCTTAACAGGATCATTTGCTGCCTCCCAGTAATACTTTAGTCTGAGATCATAATCATCACCTAAACCTGCAGCAAAGAGCAGCCTCGTGCCCGTTGCAGTTGATGTTCCCTGTTTAATAGCGTATTTGCCCCTGTATTTTGAAACATGTGAACTCTTAAATGTACCTGAAATACTAAGGAGCAGGCGGAAGGAGTAGGAACTTTCCTCCCTGTGCTCAGTGGCGGAGGCAGAGGGGGATTTCTCTTCGCACGCAGGAGTTTCCTGTGCTGTAAAGAGTTGATTCTTCTAGTTTCTGTCTAATAGTAACTGGACTATAAAAAGGTTTTTTGGTGCTTTTAGTTTACTTTCTTTAAGGAAAAAGGATTCACAGGGTGATCCACTTTCAAGTTCAAGCCAATGCAGGGTCCAGGCAGTGGAATTGAACACAGGCACACAATCAAGCTATCTGTGTTTTTGTTAACAGACAAGGAAAACCATTACACTTCTGAAGAACTCTAATCTTTTGAATAGACCACATAGCTGGAGATAACAAGGGGAGATGCCTGAAAAAAAAAAAAGGAGCAATTACAGTTAATCAATAATCCTCAAATGGCAGCAATTAGAATTCTGAAAAAAAAATTAAAAAGAAAGCAGGCAAGGTAAAGGCAAATCATCCATCAGCCACTCAGAGTGTTTTTTGCAGATCTCAACTAGAAGAAAGGAGGAGTTTTTAATTAAATCATCATCTGAGGACACCATTGATCCTTCATGTTAGATAATTTAGAGTGCAAGAAACAGCTTTGAATGGCCATAATCGTAAAAGATGTGTTTGTTTTCCCCCAAAATGAGCACCATTGCCTGGCTATGTAAAAAATATGATTGTGCTGAAACAATATGGGAGAGCTCTTTGCTTTTAAATGATCTAATTTCCATCTCTTTAGCTAGGTAATTTAATGCACTAACATATGTATTTGTTTCCAAATAAAGACGTTTGTAGATAGCATTTTCTGTATAACTTTGTCCCCTGTCCCAAGAAGATAAAAATAGTGAATTATGGTTCGGCAGGGCTTGTGTTTCCATGGCACAAGGATCTTGAGCAGCTTGACTTAGGAAGTGTTTTTCCTCAGCTCCAGCCAAGGCACAAAATTAATTTTTAGTGATTCTTACCCACATCTTGGGGGCTCAGCCCTGGGGGTTCCTTCCATGCATCTTGAAGGAGTAGCACAAGTGGGTGTATCCTTGGAGAGGTCACCTACTGTTTTCAAAAACCATGGCTGATTTGGAGTGTTACCTTTCACGACTGCACAAGTGCCTGCTCCCACCTACTGATGATGAGGAGGGGATGCCAAATCACCCAGTAGCTGGCCAAAGCTGGAGGGAGGTGGAGCTGGGGATGGACTCAGGTCTGCCTAATTTGCATCGTTTGGAGACTCAAGTGGTGTCAGGTGGTGGGCTGGGGTATCTGCAGGTTTTTTTGCTGGGTGAGAGGGGCATAGCATCTTCTTGGCAGAGCCTGGAGATACCCACTCATGTTGCAGGCAGCAAGCCTGAAGAGGTAAGTTTTTTTGGTGGTTTTTATCATGTGGCTGATTTGGGATTTTGGTTTTGTGTTTGTTTTTTTTTTTTAGCATCTTGCCCTTTGTGGTAGTAGAGTTGCTGGTTTATTGGATTGGAGAATGTGAACTGCTGTGTCTGGGGTCTGAGATAATTGGGGTGGTTTGCCATGAAACGCAAGTGTAACCTTTTGTGCATTAAAACCAGAGGGGCTCAGCTCTGACAGGGCCTTATATAACTAAAAATATTGTGGTGGTGATGTTCATGTTGGGCCTGGTGCTGGAGTTACACTGCAGGAGGCTGGTGTGAGTGGGAGCCTCCCACGGGGGACTGGGATTTCTATCCCTTGTCCCCCCACAACCCCCTTGGAGGCAGACAGCAGGATAGAGATCTTTCCTCTTCCTTGTAAGATATCTACAGTTGTACTGAAGCTGGTAAGACTGCTCACAGGAGAGAGATTAAGTATTCATGCAAGCTTTTGCAAGGTGAAGCATTTGACCTTTCTCTGCCTGATTTCTCTGCCTGGCTGTACAGCAGAGCAGTTAACATGACCTGCTTGTGTCAGAAGGGAAAGAGATTTGCAGGGTCTGGCTCCAGCCAACTTGGGCCATCAAAGATAGGTACCTTCTGGGACGTATCTAGCTCTCTTTCTGATAATATGCACCTGTATTAGATGTGTGGGGCAGCCAGAAGGAGACATTATGAATTGCCACATCTGTCCCCAGTGACCGAAACTCACAGCTCCCAAGCTGTGGCCAGGGAGCTGGTCCTGATGTCAAGGGGCAGGTAGGGATTCCAAACCAAGCACCTACCTTTCCTTTCCTTGTCCAACTGCTAAAGAGTTCGAGCAGCTCCTCCTGCAGTATCCCTTGTGCTCAGGGCTTGGAGCTACCTCAGGGTGCACGCTTCGCACCCAAATCAGCACACCTGAAACTCTCATTTGGGCAGCCTAAAAGCTTTACATTCGATGGGGCTGGACCCAAACACTGCTTTGCTGTTCATTCTCTGCTCCTTTAAACAGAAACCTGTGAATAAGTTTATTTGTCTGAAAGAATAAGATTATCTAGCTGGGAGAGGTGAGAGAGCAACTTAAGAATAAGTTTAGTCTTGTTTTTCTGTAGTGTGTTGTGCTACTCCAGTGGAGGGTATCTGCATCAGTTCTGTGACAATGGGGCAGCAAACTAAACCTTATGGTGGATGGTGGTTATTTATTGAGGGTTGATAAAAAGGCATCATAGAATCATAGAGTCTTTAAGGTGGGAAAAGTGCTCCAAGATAATCAAGTCCAACCTAACACCACCATGTCCTAAAGTGCCACGTCTACACGTTCTTTGAACACCTCCAGGGATGGTGACACCACCACTTCCTTGGCAGCCTGTTCCAGTGCCTGGTCATGCTTTCAGTAAAGAAATTTTTCCCAATATCCCATCTAAACCTCCCCTGCTGCAACTTGAGGCCATTTCCTCTTGTCCTGTCACAAGTTATTTGGGAGAAGAGACCAACACCCACCTCCCTACAGCTATCTCTCAGGTAGTTGTAGAGAGCAATGAAGTTACCTCAGCCTTCTCTTTTCCAGACTAAACAATCCCAGTTCCCTCAGCCACTCTTCATAAGACTTGTTCTCCAGACCCTTCACCAGCTTTGTTGCCCTTCTCTGGATGTGCTCCAGCAACTCAATTTTCTTCTCATACTGAGGGAACCCAAAACTCAACACAGTACTCGAGGTGCGGCCTCACCACTGCTGAGTACAGGGGCACGATTACTTCCCTATCATCTTGCCTCAGAGTGTAGCCCTGTAATGGTTATCACATCTCGGCCAGTCTTTGGTCTCCTGCAAGAAATTTGAGCAAGGGCAAGCTCTGTAACAAGGCCAGGCTTGGCTGGTGGCGGGGAGGTGTTGGAGAGGAACATTCACCAACGTGCAAATCGTTCCCTTTAAAGAAAAACACCCTCCTCCAAGTATCCAGCACTGCTGACATACAAATTATGAAGCATTTGTTTGTGCTTCTTGCTTTGCCGGAGCGCGCAGCTCGGCACTGACAGCCTGCCTCCATCCAAAACACTAAACTTTAATCTAATTAGATGAGCTCTTCTCCGCTTTGAGTTGCACCTGCCTAAAGTCCTATCAAATTTTGCTGTTGGCTCTCTGGAAACCTCCCTTTGGGGTTTTCTCAAGGGTAATGAGAAGTGAAGAGCTGGATCCAACTGATGTTGAGTCCAGTATTGTGCTTGCAGGCAAGGAAAAGCCTTCCCTGAGGACCATGATCAGCAGCACTTCAGAAAAAGACAAATTGATAAAAAGAGACCTCTCTGTGACAGCTGATGTCCTTGTTATCTGAGCTAAGTCAGACTAACAACTAGAGCACAATTTTCTTTGTCCTTCTTTTGATCAAAAATGTGGTGCTGACATCTACATCCTGAAGAAGTAACGAGCAACTGGTCCTGGTTGCCTCTGAGATCCCAAAACACATAAGCATGTGTTTAGCCTTAAAGAAACAGATAAAATCCCTCAGATCTGGGGTTTTAAAAAAGTTTAAGTGACTTGCTCAATTATCAATCCCTAATGGCAGTGAAGCAGGAAGGATGTGTGAGGGCTGGCTGTAACATGTCCAACGTTGGCCTTGTTGGAGGAGCTGACTTTGGATTAGAAACTGGGAGGCAGTGGTTGTATGCAAGGATGGATCCCGAACAGAGGTAAATGAAGCCAAGAAAGCTCTGCTCAGCAAGTCTGGTCTGGGAAATTTCTGTGTCTAACATCTTTTTGAAGTCCTTTAAATGCCAACCCCTTAGGCCCTGAAACAGCAAACTGAAGGAAAGCAAGAGAAGACCCAGGAAGCATCAACAGCAGCAGGATGCAGAGTCTGTATGTGCATTTAATGCTTCCCAGGACTTTGTCTTGCTGATATAAAATTGAAATATGGAGGGGTTTTTTTTTGTGGTTTCTAATTTAGCACTGAACAGATGTGAAACTGTTGAAAGTAAAATGCCCATTAAAATTACTATATTTCTAGTGATTCACCATAACGAGATTACTTCCCTTGCGGAGTGCTTGCTTCAGAAACACGCCCGAGGAAGCAAAGCCACTGCAATAACCAGGCTACAGCAAAGCAGCTCAGGATTGTTTCCCCAACGCAGGCAAAACAGCGTTTGAAGACCTGCGTCGTGTCTCTGTGCTCCTTCCCTCGCAGCAGCACAGAGGAAGGCAGCTAAAGAGCTGCTAAATTCATATGTAGCTTCTTCCTCAGTTCACTTTTCCCTCCCTTGGGGTGAAAAAAGGACGTTTGGCTTACAGATCACCTATTGTCTCCAGCTTGAACCTCCTGCAGCGGGAGAGCAACTCTCAGTGTATATAAATCTCTTCCCGCTTGCGCACATCCACGTTTTCTGTTCCAATGTGCTGGCCTGGTTGCCCTGCGGTTCCTCCAAAGAAGCTCGCAAAGACCCAAAAGGCATCAAAAGAATGATGACTTTCCACCGTGTGGGGTTGGTTTTTATCATCTCTGGCTGAAGCCTGAGAGATACGCTCTCAAAACCCCATCAGCAGTGCTCCTGCATTTCTCCTCTTCCTTTCTGCTCGGGTGCAAAGGTTAAGGCAAGCGCCAGGTTTGCTTGTAACAGGTTTAAAAAGGAGCAAAACTCAAAGGGAGCCTTGCCAGCAAGCCCTGCTTTCCCACCCAGCAGGAACGAGCCGTGTGGCAAATTGTTTGTTAAATTGAATCTTGCATTCTGCGCTCCAGCAGAAGCAAAACAAGAGGTGCCACAATTACAACTTCATTCCCTGATTACCTGCCTCAGCGTGGCGGCAATAAGCATTCGCAATTTGTTGCTGCACTGCCAATTCATCTTTAAACTGAAACGGCATCTTAATTGTACCCACTAACAGTCAGCTTCAATCAAAAACCACTCTGAGTCACTCCAGCTAGGCTAGCTGGGGCTCCGAGCACTCGCTTGTGCTGGTTAAGGGACTCAAACGAGATCATTGTGGTTTTATTTATGTATATAATCAGCGAGGTGGGGGCACTGGCAGCCATATAAACCAGGGCATCTTTATCACTTGGTATGAAGCTGGGGAGACAGGACAGCTGGGATTTATGGTTTGGTGCATGTGGCTCCTTTTTAATGCTTTTGCATGATTTAGGCAAGGAAGGGTTTGCGGATGGCGAAACTGCTAGGGGAGAGGGCCTCGGCTTTTAATTTCACAGTTGCTGTTGGTGACAACAGTCATAAATTTCAAGGCGTTTTGCGGTGGGGCTTCAGCTTTCGTTTATTGGTGTAGAGAATGCAAATGTCAGCAAGCCAAGTACGAGCAAACCTTTTTTCCAAAGCAAATGTTTGGGCATGAGTGTCTGATGGACGCTAAACCTCTTCCCGTTTTTTGGCAGACTGAGATTAAACTTGCAGACTGTCAGGTTCAGCAGCTGGGCACAAAAATGCACAATTTCGCCTTTTCACAAGTCCTAGGGACTTTCCTCTCTTGCGAGCAGCACCAGTTTCCAGGGAGCAGGCACCATCCCCAGGGCACAGGGAGGTGAAATGCGTGCCCAGGGGTGGAGCTAGGGACCCAGGAGGGTGACACGGTGGAAGCTGGGCAGGGCCAGCGGAGCCGGTGAGGATGAGGTGAGACTCCAGTGTGGGCTTCCCTACCCTTGAGAGGGACAAAACTTCCCTCCCATACCTGCTTTTTTCCACCCCATTAAATCACACGGCAGATCAATAGCAGACAAATGACTCCGGTGGCCAGTGGCTACTTTATGAGATTTTTCGTTATTACCACCTCAGCTGAAGTGCTACCATGGAGGGAGAAGGATGAGACTAATTTAATTTCTTTCCTGGACAATAATTACCTGGGTATGTAAACCCTACTGCCAGATGTACATCTCCAAGTCTACAAGTGTGAAAATCAGGGCTTTTTGGTTAGGGTTTTCCTATCAGAGCACTTCAGCTCCCCTTGCAAACTCTGAACTGTGAGTGCAGCTCAAAGGCTTCAGAATTACTACAGCGGTGAAGAACCCAACAGAGGAACTAAATAGAGGGTTTGCTGGAGGAGATGTCAGCGACTCTATAAACTGCTGTATGGTGCTGCAAGGCATAGAAGAAAATGGCAAGTGCTGGGGTCATGACAGCTGTTTCACAGCAGGAGACAAGCAAAACTCTGCTCCTCATTCCTGTAGAAACCTCAATGTCCTTTCATGTCACAAATAAGGTTTTGAGACCTACTGAAAAGCGTTTTTCTTGTTTCTCAGCACACTGGAAGCCTTTCCTAGCTGCTCTGTTGACCTCTGGGAGCAGGAAAGAAAAACGTTTCCGTGCTGCCCCGAAGGGTCAGGATGAGGTGCTTTGCTTTAATGCGGGTGTGCAAACACCAGCGTGCGCTGCACAGCCTCTCCCCGGCTGGGGCTTCCTGCTGTAGCTCTCACACAGCTGGGAAGTCAAAAGCACGTCCACCAAATAAATAAAGCTGCTCTGAGATTTCCTCCTTCCTCTGTCTGCCAGCATCTCCTGAGGACAGACAATGTTTAATCGCTCTGTTCTCCACTGTTAACTTTGCTCCTCCTTTCTGTGTGTTTGTATTTGCCTGTGCTCTGTTTTCGCTGTAGGAAACCCCTTTCCTTGCTCCTGCATGTGTTGCCCCTTGCAGCTCTGTTTCCTTAGCACTGAGCAGCTGTATCCTCCTTCTCTGCTTTTTCTTCTTTTCCCTATACTCAGGAATTACTTCATAGAGCGCCAGCCCCCTGCTCTCTCTGATCTGCCCATGGCCACAGAGCTTTAGCTCTGTGATTCTTGCTCCTTGCCTCCTCCAAACTTGTCTCCTGTTGCCTCCTATACATAGAACCTGGCCATTTATCAATGTGTTAGTGAGAGTTGCCATGCATCAAGCCAGTGAAATATTATAATAGGCAGGTTTTCTGTTAGATGACTGCAAATACTAATATTGGCACAGATCCCTAAACGGGGCCTAGGGGAAAGTTGGAGAGAATCTCTAAGGTGGGCCCTGTTGTGACAGGACTAGGGGTAATGGTTTCAAAATAGAGGGAGATAGATTTAGATTAGATATTAGAAAAAAATTTTTATGCTGAGGGTGGTGGAACACTGGCACAGGTTGCCCAGAGGGGTGATGAATGCCCTAACCCTGGAAACATTCAAGGCCAGGTTGGACAGGGCTCTGAGCAACCTGATCTGGTTGGAGATGTCCCTGCTCCTTGCGGGGGGGTTGGACTAGATGGCCTTTAAAGGTCCCTTCCAACCCAAACTGTTCTATGTTTCTGATAATCTCCCCTCCAAAATAGTGTCACTCAAGTATCTTGAGATGGTATCAAAGGTATCTCCAGTCTTAGAGCCTGATTTAGGCTCTCAACTTAACAAAGCAGCTCACTGAAGTCGATCAGAAGAGTAAATTGGTCCCTTCAGTGATTGCACTTCAGGGTGGGACCCTGAA
This sequence comes from Tetrax tetrax, assembly GCA_009806455.1. Lineage (NCBI taxonomy): Eukaryota > Metazoa > Chordata > Aves > Otidiformes > Otididae > Tetrax > Tetrax tetrax. The sequence goes on along the minus strand of WHYT01015549.1, from coordinate 50,941 downwards.
CCAACTGGTGCTGCCTTGGGAAAGTCAGGAGCCAGGACTGCCACGCCTGGGTGCAGTGCTGCTGCCCAGTTTGTCCTTCCCTGCTCTGAGACAGCACCCGGTGGCTTGGGCATCCAGCCCGGCAAGGGGCTGCAACAGTCCTCCACAACTGTTGGACCCCGTGTGCTAGGCTGAGCAGGATTTCACTTGTGCGTTAGCAGCATCCATGGGTTTGCAGATTTGGGGCTGAGGTTCAGGTGCTGGCGCTTTTTCAAAGCAGGCTAGATGTAGGCGCGATGATGCATGGAATGCAAAGGAATTCATTCGCCTTATTTGCACGTTTTTGATGCCAGACACAGCAATAAACAGAAGAAACGTTGGACAAAGACCAGAGGAGTTTGTAATTAACACATTAAACAGATCTACCAGCTGTAGGATCAAAAGCACAAAGCAGGAACCGAAACATCCATGCAGTGTGACCATGGCTCTGCATCGATGGTTTGATTCATGCTCACGTTAAAGGCCCATAGGAAGCCGATGTTGCCTTGTAAACTGCCTCTCCTTTTATGTAAGCTACTTCCCACAGTCTGGCACCAAACAGATAATTTCTCTCTCCTTCTTGTCTTTTTATAACTGCATAATCTTCAGGATCTGATTCTTGCATCTACTGTATACTCACTCACTGCTAAGTGAACTTCTGTACATGTGCCAGGCACTGTTTTGTTGACAAAAATCACTTTGACACCAGAATTACGTGTATGCTCCTGATTAAATGCCTTTAACTGACAGAATGCTTTTAGTCACATGAATTTACTCAACTAAATGATATTTAGGTGGATTAAATGAAGAATTTCATCAGACTCTCTCCTCTACGGAAAGAGTTTCATTGATCCTCTTTGAAGTTGGAGATACCCATGCAGCCAAATATATGTATTTGATAAACAAGTCTGACATGGCCTTAAAATTGCTGGTGGTAGAAGAGATTGGGTTTTTGGGGAGAGGAGGAAAGCAAATCTTGTTCTTTGTAGCCAGAGAGGCAACAAAGACTGAAAATGCTTCTTGCTTCTGTGTATGGCAATGTGTAATGACATGATGTCACCTCCTCTGCTGTCAGAAAGCCTTAGTTTCACCTCTTGGGTCCTTCTACCGCTGAATGATGGGTGAAAAGGGACCCTTGCTCTGGAATTAATCTCTGCTGGGAGCTTACATAAAACTATAATAATTAATAATAATGACTCAAACTATTACTCCTGGTGTGTCTTTGGGAGTGTTCAGGCAAGGCTTCAAAATCCTTTTACACAGAGGGATAAGAATCAATCCCCTGTTTATCCTTGTACGGCCAGAGTCTGTCTCACAGCAGCATGAGGCAGTTGATTAGAAACATTACTCTGTTTTTTCCCCAGGTGAGAAATTGAGGCACAAGGCTTATGTGCCCATAATTCCTCGTGTAGCTGCAGACCCAGGGCAAAACCACCCATGAATTTATCTAGGCAATTATGCCTCTTTCTTAAACACACTCAGAATAAAGTGCATTAAATTCTGGCTTGTAACTCGCTGCTGCTACCTCTAATAAGGTGCTATTTTTCAAATTGCTTTTATTTGGTGTTTTGGCTTAGGATTTTTTTTTGCAGCTCCCCCCAGGTTCTTGGTGTGGTCACAGAGACCCCCCCCCTTCCACACATGAGCTCCTGCTCGTTTTCCCTGTGTCCTTCCATTCAGGACACGCGCATGGGCTTCACCCCATCTCTCTTCTCCATAGTGGCACAGCAGAGGATGCACTTTCATGGCCAAGGGATGTGTGAAAAATCAACGCTGCATTAGTTAGCTGTTCCCTCTCTGACCTGTGATTTGGGGTTTTGTTAATAATTAAGACAAGGAAAAAGCCATGAGGTATGTTTGTGAAGTTAAAAAACCCACTAATTTTAAGACTACTATTGAGTAAAAACAAAAGTGTATATACGTGTCAGAGCTGGTGCTGCTTTCTGTTAGGGTGGGGTTTTTTTTCCCTTTGCCAACTGATTTGTCTCTAAAATAAACAACCAGTGTTGAAATTAAAGCACATTAATATAGCTGATTTGTAAATAAAAAGGAGAGTTAGCCAGACAGAGCAGAAACATAAATAGAGACCAAATGTTACAATATAATGAGACGATGCTCCTGTTCAGGAAAAAGGCTATCGTCCCCTCAATGCTCATGGAAATGGAGCGGTAGGCACATGGGCTGGTGGTACAGCAGAGCTGCCATTGCCTAATACTGCAAATGTTGAGATAATCTGTTATTTGAATACTCATCTGTTGTGGTTTTGTTTAGTGAGGGGGGCCTAAGGTGGTGGCTTCTGTAGGAAACTGCTAGAAGTCGCTCCCCTTTGTTCAGTGGACTCGGCCGGGCCTAGGGCGGACCCACTGCTGGCCAAGGCCGAGCTGATTGGGAGCAGAATGTCCTGTGATTAATGCCTCTGCGATAATGTATTTAAGAAGGGGAAAACAGGAAAAAAAAAAAAAAGAGAGAAGAGAAGATGTGAAGAAGCTGAGTGGGGGCAGAGGCCCAGAGGGGGAGGCGCAGGCCTCTGGGCCTTGCAGGCCTCACCCTCTGGCCTCTCGCCAGGCGGCCGACTGGGCCCAACTCAGCCCGGCCTGGCTGCAAGAGGTGGAGAGGAGATGAGATGGATGATGTGAAGAGATCCTGAGAGGCTTCTGCCAGCCTGTTGTGAACGAACTTTTCTTGTGAGAGAAACAGCTGTAGACACCAAGGTCAGTGAAGAAGGAGGGGGAGGAGTAATGTGGCTCCTGGCCAAGATTCCCCTGCAGCCTGTGGTGACGACCATGGTGGAGCAGGTTGTCCCCCTGCAGCCCATGGAGGTCCACAGAGGAGCAGAGATCCACTTGGAGCCCGTGAAGGACCCTGCACTGGGGGAGGTGGATGCCTGAATGTGGCTGTAGCCCGTGGAGGGCCCGCTGCGACAGCCATTTTGGAGAGACTGCACTCCGTGGAAGAGATGACCCACGCTGGAGCAGTTTCACGAAGGACTGTGGTGTATGGGTGGGAGCAGGGGAGAGATGTGAGGAGTTCTTCCCCCAACTGTGAAGCAGCAGCGTAAAACAATGCGTGACCGTGACCCCCATTCCCTCTTCCCCCCTGTGCCATTCGGGGGGTGAAGGTAGATAATGTTAAGCTTGGGAAGAGGGAGGGGTGGAGGAGGTTTATCTTGTTTCTCTGTCTCGTTATCCTGCTAGTTGTAGTAATAAATGAATAGTATTCCCCAAGTCGAGTCTGTTTTTGCCCGTGACAGTAACTTTAAGGATTTCTCCCTGTCCTTATCTCAAAACTCGAGCCGTTTTTTCATATATTATCTCTCCCTATTCTCTCGGAGGGTGGGGGGAGTGAGAGAGAGACTGCGTAGTCTGGTCCGGATCGGGGCTGAACTACGACATCATCAATTATAAAAAGCATTTTGAAGGTCCACAGCAATTTACCCACTCAAAGGATTTTACTGGAAACACCTCAGAAAAGTTCTGCTGAATTGTGCTGCAAATCTCCTGCCGAGCCCTGGGAAGGGGAGAAGGGAGTCATAGAATGGTTTGGGTAGGAAGGGACCAATAGAATCATAGAATGGCTAGAGTTGGAAGGGACCTTCAAAGGTCATCCAGTCCAACCCCCCTGCAAGGAGCAGGGACATCTCCAACCAGATCAGGTTGCTCAGAGCCCCATCCAACCTGGCCTTGAACGTTTCCAGGGATGGGGCATCCACCACCTCTCTGGACAACCAATTCCACTGTTCTACAACCGTCACTGTAAAAAAATCTTTCCATAATATTTAATCTAAATCTATCTCCCTCTATTTTGAATTCATTACCCCTAGTTCTGTCACAACAGGCCCTACTAAACAGTCTCTCCCCATCTTTCCTGTAGGCCCCCTTGAGGTACTGGAAGACCGCTATCAGGTCTCCCTGGAGCCTCCTCTTCTCCAGGCTGAACAGCCCCAACTCTCTCAGCCTGACCTCACAGGAGAGGTGCTCCAGCCCTCTGATCATCTTTGTGGCCCTCCTCTGGACCCTCTCCAACTGGTCCATGTCCTTCTTATGTTGGGGACTCCAGAACTGGACGCAGTACTGGGGGGAGTCAAAATCTCCATTGCTTCCCCTGAAAAATGTCTCTGGGTGTGGAGGTGGTTAGAGGTTTTAATAACTCGCAATGCAGAAGTGGAGAGGTTTTGGTCACAGTTATGTAATTTAGAGGACGTGGCTGAGTGTTTCTGCTCCCCTATATGGAAAGCTTGTGGATAGATACTAAGATAGAGATTATTCAGTACAATGCTCTAGAGTGGCAGAAGGAAGAATTAATTGACACCTAGATGTAATGGGGGTAGGGACGATGACAACATATGATAAATGAAACACGCAGCAGTGGGAACAGATGTATGCTGGAAGGACAGCATGATAAATGTGCATCTTGATATTTACAGTGCCTGAGAAAACGCTTCCGATCTGATACAGGTTCAGTAACTACCGTCATGTTTGAGTACGGTGGTGGCTAGATTGATTTAATTAGCTCTCATTAATGGCATTGACGATAGTTCAACAACAAGCAACAGAGAGTCTCGCTGAAGTGTTGCATGTTAATTGCTTGATGATTTGTGTTATGGGACGGCTCTTCTGCATAAGTACAAATTAGATGGCGAGTTGTTTGGAAACATCTCCTTGCTGGGAGAGGCAAGGCCACTGCCCGGGTTAGCTGCATCGTGCGCCTTCCCCATGCCAGCGTGGGCTCGCTGTGCCCCGCAAAGGTTTACACCCTCAAACAAGGCTCTAGCCGCAGTCCAAGGGGCTTCTTCCGCAGTCACCCCCATCCCTGCTTACATGAAGATAAGGGACCTGGCAAATCAATATCCTCATTAAAGCTTATAAATTATTCTCTTGATCTATGTTGACGCTGAGGAGTGAGTGAGCTGGTCCAGGGAAAGTGAAAATTGTCCCTATGGCTAAATCTACTCAAATATATATATATATATATATATATTAACCTTTCTCATAACAGCATTTTAAAATTCAATTTGGTGCTCTCAAACCAACTGCAAAATGACAAAGTTTGGTCAAACCAGTGAATTTCCTTCCCACATTTTTTTTTTATTTCATGTAAGAGGTAACTAAACTTGATATTGCCTGACTGAAGTGGGAGTTACCTGCCTCTACCCTGGACTTCACCGCTGTTTATAGCTCTCCATGTCTGACCTGGCATTTTCCATGCCCAAAATCTGCCTCGGGCTGAGCTCTGTAGAGATGTCCTTGCTGTCTTGAGGACCAAGGTAAGGGCAAGGCAGCATATTCTGTCTGTGTAGTTAACTAGTTGTAAGAGGTATTTATTTTCCCCTCGCCCAGATCAGGAGGAGGAAGCAGGCTGAGGGTGAATGTAGAAGATGGAAACATGGGATGGCCCAGAGGGACGGCACTGCGGTGGCCGGACACAGGGAGCAGCAGGAGCTGTACGGTATTTCCAAATGCTTCTGTGTCTCCAGGGGGAAAAGCTGGGGCAGAGGACAGAGGTGGTGGCATGTCCTTGCTGGAATGTAATTAAAATCTACTGGGTTTGAGTAGTTTAGGCTTATATAGGCCAGTCATTAATCCTGATGTTGTGTTTCTTTTGAAAACTTTGCTTTGGTCACCTCAGTACTGTGTAGAGAGAGTTATTTGTGGGTGTTGTTCATATGCTGCTAACAGAAACCACCCCAGCGGGGTGAATCCCATGCAAAGTGTGCGTTTGCCAGATGACTGCAACTTAGAGTAAGTACTTCTGGAGGTGGTAAATTTGTCCTTTAAAGGAAACACAGGACTGCATTCTGGTCTTCAGGATTGCTTAAAAGAATAAGAATTAGCAAATCTGTCCTGTGCTTGCTGTTTCTACGTGGAAAAGAACAAGATGTCTACATGTGCTGAGGAGGTGTGTCATCACACCTCTGTCCTTTTTTCAAGAGCCATAATGCTTGATAGTATAGCAGATAGACCTAATTTAACAAGAGAAAGGCTGCCTTTACCTCCAGTTCTGCCAGCTGGAGACTGCTGGACCTCTGTCCAAGGGTCAGCCCCTTGATCTGCCTCGCTGCAAGCTGGAGGAGAGCAGAAAGATGTCGCTGCCTCTGCCAGCGCTTTCTGACAGCAGAGACGCTGCAAGATGGTCCTTTCTCAAAGGCCAGAAAGCGCCGAAAATGGCCTTCATAGGTAAAGATTTGATAAGGACTCAGCACATTGTCTGAATATCGCAAGGGCAGAAATGCACAGGCTGGTTGGACCCGTCTTTCACAACTGAGATGCTGTATGCCAGATTTCTGTGCTGAGTGGGGTCTTTCATTTTGGAAGCAGTTTAAGATACCGTCCTCCGCAACTAAGGTTGAAGAGGTCCAGCTTTGGAGTGCTTCAGTTCACTGGTTGGGCTCAGTGTCCATCACCTGCATCGGATGCAGTGGAGGTTCTCTTCACCCACACCAGCATCTGCGGGACAGAAGGAAATCGCATGTGGTTATTTGCCTCTGACTGCAAGGCAGCACTGTAAACACGTACATGCAAATAATTCATGTGGAAAAATTAACTGTACAGCTGTCCTGACTGATGGGGGGTGCTTTTGAAATGAAAAGAAGCATTTAGGAGCTGGCTCGGCTGTCTCCTGGCAAAGCTGCTCTCTGTGAACAGCACACGCTGCCGGAGGAACCTAGGCGAAATGTAAGCTGTGCTTCCCAAAATAACCACTTTTTCCCACCTTTTTTTTTTTCTTCTTTCCACACCTGATGCTGTGCTTAGAGATGGTGGGAGAACCAGGGTGTGTGTACTGATGTGCGCTCCCCAAGCTCCAACAAGCTAGAGCTTCCTGGACTGGGGGTCATGTCGTATTCAAATCTTGTCTCTTTTGTGCTTTTGACCCTCCAACTTTCTCCATAATATCAGGGGAAAAATTTTTGCACTGTAAGAAAGTGGCTTGTATAGTTGCTTTGTCCAAGTTATTAGGGCCAAGCCAGGAAACTTGGTTTACAGTGACAGAGCTGGTGCGTGCTGGTGAGGGGAGTATTTTGGAGTCGTACCTCTCCAGACCCAAAGGGACAATGCCTTCACCTTTGCACGAGGTTTGGGAGGAAGACTGGCTGCCATCTCTGTGGGGCGGGGAGAACATAGCTGTTTTTACGGGCAAGAAGAGACACAAAACGGCACTTGGCTTTGTGGTAGAGAGAAATCAAGGTCTGCTTTACAGATGCAATGTGGAGGAGTCACATCTTCTGTAAGTTATACTTTCTGATTACACAGGTCGCTGAACTTCACTTAACCTGTGTCTTTGGGAAGGTGATGGCATTAAGAGAGAGCTCAGAAAGGAGTTTCTTTCCTTGAAGAAATTCGTAGCTGTTGACCTTCTATTTTGCCCTGAAGTAAGGCAAACAAAGATGAAAACGATGAGCTTTTGCAAAGGCAAAAACCACTTTAATTTTCAATTCATTGTAGCTTTATTTACTCCATCAGCTTGTTTTGATATTAAGATTAAAGTAACTCCAGTAAAATAAATTCCACAATTATTTCCCAGAGGTTGTTTCTGTGGAGCGCACTTTTTCACTCATGTGACTGATAAACTTCCCACTAGATTTCGAGACCACTGGGATATCCGTGTTGGAAGGACGATAACGCCCTGGCACTGTCTCACAGTGCATTGATCCCCGTGGCTGCCCTTACAGCAAGGCTTGGCAGCGTTCCCATGTAGCTGTGAGCTCAGGACAGCTGGGGCTTGGGACAGTCAGGACAAGTGACCAGCAGGAACTACGAATCTCTCCCCTTTACCTTTTCAAAAAGTAAATGCTTAGGTATTCTTAGGAAAATTTTGTATGTTTTTACCAATGTACCATTTCTTGTGCAAAACAACAGAATTTCTGTACCAAATCCCCTCTGGAAAAAAAAACAAACCATGATCTTTGAGTAAGCTGAGTTTCCTGAGGTGTAACCCTTTCTCAAACAATTCTTTTCTAAAATACGGTCCCTTGGTTTATAGATTTGATGAGGAGATAAAGTACTGCAGATGGCTGCTTTACATGCTGTGCTCTTTCTACACCCAACATGAATGCTGTGCTTTTCCTGAAATTGTCTCCAGTCCTGTTCAAATTCTATGGAGAACTTGTTTTAATAATAACTTGTCTAAAGAAACAAATTTCATTATCTAATAACAAAAGGGAACCTGGCTTTTAAAATATACAAGCTGCCCGTATGACACAGACACCCTCTTTGAGCAGGAAGGGTATGAATCCTGTGACTCCTGACTCAGGGAAGATGTTTGAGAAAGACCTTGGCCTTTTATTGCTGTTCAAACACTGGTATTAAAAGCCCTCCCTTGTTGTTTCCAGCTTAGCAAAATTCTTTGTTACTGTTGTGGAGGGAGATGTTGCTCATCACTTTGTCAGCTGTATTTGGGGAGTTATTAGCAGTTTTCATTAAACCAGGATTTAGGATAAGCAAATTACAGTGGTCCAAGCATAAATATCAAACAGAGGTTGTTTTGAGAGCTGATATATTTTTCGGTTGGATAACAGCAATAACTCTATTTTTGAAAGGAGCATGTTGTAACTTGATAGAAACTCAATGCACAAACTAGCATGGATGAATGGTGCTTTTTGACTGAATTGGTAAAGTCCTTCAGATGTCTGCAAGTGAAACCCATAAAAGAAGCCTGTCTGAGTAAAACCCCTTAATTTCCATTGTTATGCAGAAAAACATCAGGGGACCAAAAGAATATACATTGGCCTTGGCACGCTCTCTACTATAAATAGTGCAGTTGTATCTGCAGCATGCTTTGTCCTTCAAAAGATCTCAAGACTTTCTCTCCCTTTGGAGAAAGAAGGTAACTGGCCTTGTGAATGAAGGTGACTTCTTCCAGGCTGTCACTCACCCAGTGCTAAGGCTCTCCAGACTATTTTTTTCTCTTCTTTTACAGGATAATGAAAATAAAAAATCCAAACTTTTTGGTAAACTAACTCGTGGTTTGATATGTGTGAATCTGGTCACAGGGAGGACTTTGCCCTGTAGGTTTGTCTGGAATTTTTTTCAAACACTCTTATTTGGACACATTTTTGGGGGGTTTGGGGTTTTTCTTGAGTTTCTGAATTTAGATGAAGATGATGATGTGTTTTCAGTTTTCCATGAGAATGGTTCCTAACAGCTTCACAGAATTAGTAATAGCCAAGCGTGAAGGCATACGCTCGGAGCAGCACGGAGGGAGACCAATTGAAGCAGGAAGAAAAGCTGAGAGCTGCAATTCTGCAAAATAGGTTCTCTCTTTCCGTTGGGCCCACTCTTCATCTTCGGGTAAAGTTTTTTGCTTGCTACAGAGACAAATTTCAGCTAATTCTTGCTGCTGCGCTACCAATTTTATTGCAGCGGCAATACTGATGGAATTGAGTAGGGCGCGTGGCTTCCCACTGGCCTCTCTGCCCCAGCCATCAAATAAGCTTTCACCTTCTTCCTACTGAGCCGTGAGCCGCTTTACAAGGGTCTAAAAGAAACTCACGTAGAGCTGAGCTTTAATAGCACCAAGGCTGCTGTACCTACCCAGTCTTTCCCTCGTGCAAGCAAGAGCTGTTTGTGACTGTGGAGGAAAGGCAGCAAATTGTAGTCTGTCATTCCTAGTTTTAGCCTTTATCACAGAGTTGTGGGAATAATTACAGCTTCCCAGCAGAAGTCTGCTGTCTGTAGCATGTCGCGTGGTGCCATCGTGTCCACACAGCTTCAAGCAACTGCTAAACAAACAACTGCCTTTGTTTAGCAGTCTTGCTCCAGAGAACATCTCGGCTTTAACTGTGGCTCATTAATAGGTTTAGGGGATAAAATATTGCACCAAACTTATTCCACAGCTCCTGAGAAACTTGGAGTTTTGGCTTTTTACTAAGCCTCTCTGCAATGTCCCCTGTACATAGATCAGAGCTGCTTGGCCCCTGGTAAAGTCTTGCCAGAGAAGTGCTCGCTTAATGAGAAAAGTGGTTGGTGTCAGGGATGCTGACAGGCAAAGGCATCATGCTGTCATCCAATTTTTGACTAAGGAAAGATCTTTGCTAGGAGAGCTCTCTGAAAGCACTTAGATGCTCATTGCCCACTGTCAAGAAGCTGGCTTCCAGGTTAAGGAGGTGAGAAAAACCCAATTGAAAATCACCACAGGGCCAGCCTGTGGCAGGGGAGCTGGGTGGCATTTGCTCTGTGCAGCAGCGCTGTGCCTTCAGCGAGCAAGAGGGGAGAAGGCATTTGCTCTTGCCTTTCAGTGGGCTCTTTCTGAGCGTGGCAAAGCTCATCCTCTGTCATAATTAATGGATCATTAGCTTGTCATTACTCAGGTCATCTAAATGTCAGTGCTTCTACCATCTCTGGGCTTTTCCATTTAGAGAAATGTGGAGAATGGGAGAATTAAACTTCGATGGATTACAGTAAAAATCTCAAGTCTGGGAGGAAGTTGGGCGTTTATTTGAGGTGTGCATAGAGGGAATGTAAACAGATCTGCTTTAGAAGAGGCAAATAGGAATGTCTTAATGTTGGTTGGCACTCTGAGAAATTTCTAGCCTCGCTAAAGGTAACACGGCTTTCATAAGGCAGATGGTTGCTCCTGGGTCATGTGGCAAAATGAGGAGGCAGAGGAGAGGACTCCATCTGATCTGGCGGAGAAAGCAAAGTGATCTTGTGCCAGGGCATGCGGAGAAAGTCTAAGCATTTAGGATGGGTCTGCAAAAACTTGGCTATTGGGATAATGGGAACGTGCAGCTTCGGCTCTGCTTGTTCGTAGAGGCAGCGCAAGAAGCATGTGAACTCTGCATGCTTCAGTGGCCAGCATAATTGAAATTTATGATAAAATACAAATTAACAGAGGGAAAGTGTTCCTTCTTGTTCCGTCTGTGGTGTTTGCTTCAATTTTATTACCCAGGAGGATTGTGAAGAGCGTTCTTGTCACTTGGACTCTCTAAGACTAAGCAAGAGGTGAGATGCCGGTAGCCTTGATCCACATAGACAGAATGCTCTGTCATGGGGCCAGAAAACTGTTTCCAAAAAAGGACCATGGTTTTAATAATCAATATATGTGAATATATATATATTTTTAAGAAACTAGTGATAATAGGCCTATCGTCATAGGATGAGGGGTAATGATTTCAAAAAAGAAGGAGGTAGATTCAGATTAGATATTAGGAAATTTTTTTTATTATGAGGGTGGTAGAACACTGGCACAGGTTGCCCAGCGAGCTGGTAGATGCCCCATCCTTGGAAACATTCAAGGCCAGGTTGGAGGGGACTCTGAGCAACCTGATCTGGTTGGAGATGTTCCTGCTCCTTGCAGGGGGTTGGACTAGATGGCCTTTAAAGGTCCCTTCCAACCCAAACTATTCTATGATTCTATGAACAGAGAACATGCAAAATTGCTCCAACAATTGGCATACAATATCTGCCCGACTTTGCTTATAATTAAGGATCCCAATGCTGTTAATTGGACAGATACGTGGGAGGCCCTGATTCAACAATGTACTTGTGAATCTGTGTGTGAAAAGTTCCCATGAAGCCACAAAGAGGATGTTCCCTTGACTACAGAGGGTTATACTTAAGTGCTTTTCTGGAGAGAGGCCATCAGTAGTCAGATGTAAGGACTCACAGAAGCAAAGCTATTAGAGCAGTAAAGCTGCGTTAGCTAATGGTCTTACAGAATGGGATCCTAATTTCATGAATAAAGATAAGAATGGGGACCACGATGCTTGCGGCCAAAGGAACAGGGCTCTGCCTGTTTCTCAGCAGAGACATAGGCCCATGTTTTTTCTGTAATTAATTTTTTTTTTAGCTTGCTACATGTCTTAATTTTATGGGATAAAACAGTCTTGCTTGGCTTGCTGCTGGTGGGTTCTCCAGGAGAAGTGAAAATTAAGCCTGTCCCAGGTTATTTACTGGAACAACAGAAATTTGCATTCTGTTATTCCAGCAGTCGTCTTGTTGCGAAACTGAGAGAGGCTTTGAGTGGCATTCAAGAAACAGGCTCTAAAGAGGACTGTCTAATTTTATTGGTCCCATTTGAAAAATTACATTCCCTCATCTCCAAAAAAAGAGCTGTGATCTCCACCTCCTCCCACTCATCATTTGCAATACAGTCAGCTTTGTACAGTGTATAATCACAACACCGGAGCAATAATATTTCATCCAGACTTGCAAGGTGCCTTTGACTCCCCAGAAAAGCAAGGGAATTGCAGTCAGATTTTTTTTTTTTGTTTTCCACCTTCAGGCAACATGCAAAAACACAGTTATACAGGCTCTCTGGGACTCAGATGATTTCAGCTCATTTGGTGAAATACAGGGACTTCTGATTATATATATATATATTTTTTTTTTTTTTTTTTTTATTTTTTTTTTTAACCTCACAGGCTGGAAGAAATGGCATCCACAGCCAGTTATCCCTGGGGGGTGGTGGAGAGGAAGAAAGCTGAAAAATAGAGACAGGCGTATGTGTCACTAAATTAATGTACCTGCTCTGCTGTGGGATAGTCACTTCAGTGTCACTGCTGTCATCCGGCACCACCGCCGGCATTAAGTGAGAACAAGTCTGTCACACTTCATTTACTAGGCTTTGATGATGGATTTGGTGAATTTGCCTGGGATGATGGACCCCTCTCTCATATAAATGACACAAGAGCAGGTGATGGGTCCCAATGGCATCGGCACGATGGTGCAAAGCAGGCAGCTGTAATCCTTGGGGGAGAAGCAGAGTTGGGCAAGGCTCTCAGCCGCAGTCAGAGTGGGCTATGGAAAGTCTGCAAAGTGCTACAGCAGCTTGGTACAACATGTGGGTACTACCCTGTGGGAATAAACTCCAGTTACCAAAGGTCTGATTCGAGGTAAGCACAGAGAAGCCAGAGCCCCAGCACTGCATCTTAGGGGCTTCACGTTAACTTCCTAACTCATGGATGGATCTCGCTGCTTCCAGGGAGGAAGCACAGGCTCTAAAACCCAGATATATCAAACATCCAGAGATGTAAATAATGTACATTGTTCATCTGAAAGAGAGAATCTGACCGATAGGCTATGACCCTGCAAAATCATAAAGTGTGTGAAGAGGGACAGGGAAAGTGCAGGCCATCTCTTCTATCCCTTCAATGGAGACTTTTCATCTGTAGACTCGTATAAGCTGTCCCACGCCTAGCGTGATGGCAGTGTTTCCTAATCTAAAGTCAAAATGCAGCTAGCCTGTAGCCCTTGGAAACTCAGTGAGTGATTCAGGGTGGTTGGGCTGAACAACTGGATTTTGATGCATTTAGATTCCCAGCTTCCCTGGAAATCGATGTCAAATGTACCCTTTGGCATCTGAAATACTTTTAAAATCTGGCCCTAAATGTATTTATCCTGCAGGAAGTATCTGAGTTGCAATCAAAATGTGGAATTTATGACAAAAATCTGTCCTGTGGCAAAGCATTAACGCTACTCACCCTAAAATTAATAGCAGATGCAACACTGGTTATCCTGCAGAGAGAACTGGGAAAAAATATATATTAAGATTTTATTTTTTTTTTCCTGAATGAAATAGATAAATAGCCAATCTCCATAGAAAGTCTTTCTGGACTATGTTGACAATAGAATGATATGGGCTTCAATAATCAGTAATCTCAATTTGTTTGAAGCAGCAGCATTTTGTTAGTGTCCGTGTGAGGTGGGGCACAGCTATGGATGTCTGTACACCCATAGTCCTGGTTTTGCACCATTTAATCACCACCCAGAGTACCATGAGTTTTGACTGAGATCCAAGACAAGCTTTGCATCCTGCCCTGCACTGGGGCGGGCAGAGAGCGGCTGACTTAGCAGTGCCCTGGGCATTTTTTCTTGCAAAACCTTCTGGTGGGCAGCGGCTGCATGTTTTGGGTGCCCCATTGTGCCCTTCTTGCACCTCCACTGCGGCCATCAAGCTCTCCATCAAGTGGTAGGACCTGCTGCTTCACCTTATTTTTGGTGTGGTGCCAGCAAAAGCAGCGCTATTAAAACTAATTAGATAAATATATATGTATTTTGTAATCAGGCAGTTAATTATGGCTTAGGGAGCAGATGGCAGTCCCTGGCATTTACTCTATCTATTCATAGCTGGTTTAAAGTGAAGTATATATATTGCAGTTAATTATGACTCAATAGAAAATATGTGGGTAATTGTAAACTTACCCTTTGTCTCATCACATGTTATTTGTCTGGAGAGTGCAAGTTGTTGTTGGAGATATGTAGGTAGGGTCTCTGTGGTAACCCCTCTTTTCTCCCCTCTCCACGGTTTGGATGACAGTGTCTCTAACCTGTTACCACTGCTCTTTTGTAGGAGAGCTCAGGCTACCATTTACTTTTTTCTTTAAAAGATTATAAAATCTTTAACTCTGTCTTCTTAAAATCCAGATGGGTGGTACAGAACTAATAAGAGCTCTACCACTGCTGGAAAAATATGGAGAGAGGAACTCTTGAAAACCTCTAAGAAACGTTTGGTTTCTTTCCAATGTCATCTATAAAATTATTTTACTAACACCTGTGAAACATTATATCATCTTCTCACACACACCCCCAAGCTGGAGTTTCTGTTGGGGAAAAAATTTTTGCAGAAATGTAGATTAGGAAAAGTTTGAAAACCCATGTGGAAAATGAGGAGGCCGAGTTTTGGCTTCCCGCACCCAGTGCACCCTCCATACGCTTTTTAGGGTGTCTTTCTCAGCAAGAGAGGGCCACTCCAAGCCTGGAGCATTTGTGCTTTCTTCAGTGTCTGACTTAGGAGATTATCAGGCCTGATTTAATTTGAGAGTGTGAAGGGTGCTGATTTCACAAAGGGAAAACAAGGGAAATAAGAATGAAATGTCAGAGGGTATCAGCCTACATGCCTAATGAGCTATTTTTCCTTAGCGATTCACTTCTGAGGCATTTCACTCCTGCTCAAATTAACATTTTCAGAAGGGAAGAAGGAAACCCAGCATTAAATCCTGAGGAATGTCATGGTTTCTGGCCTTGGTCACAAAGCTTGAAAAGACTAGAATAAATACATAGGTGTTTAACAGGCCAAAACCATGGCCACAGCCTGGAGCTTCTTTTAAGTAGGGATTAAGTTAGATTGGAGCTGTTGTCTTCAGCCAATGTGCTAAAACCTAAAATGATATAATCAAAATTTTTTTTGAGCTTTTTTAACTAAGTTGAGACCTGAAAGCATATATGTGAATAAGTCTACCTCCAGACGTTGCAAGTAAAATCCCTTAAGCCTTTCCCTTTTTTTCAGTGCACTGTGGCACTGTACAGGTAAAAGAAACTGTCATAGAAACAATTCATGAGCCTCATACTATTTATTTGATGAAATTATTCACTCTATACATTCCCAGGTCAATGATATTTCTGCCTCCTATTGCTCACTGTATGTATGAAATGCTTTATTTATGGGAAAAAAAAAAAAAGCTTTAGAAATTTTGTAACAGCTTACATAAAATTCTGAGAAAGAAAGATGACCCTTTCTCTCCTGTTGTTATATTGTGACTGAATAAGCAGAATGTTTGGGAACACATAGTCCTTGTACATACAGCTGATTAAGTGTATGTGGATATATTCATATTCTGATCGCAAGTTTTTGTATAAATAAGAAGAATAATGGTGTTTTGTCCCACATGAAGTAGATGCTAAGATCTAAACAGTGAAACAGCATGATTCCGTAGAGCAAGATGTGTTTGATTTGGTTTATTTTTTTGGCCAAAGAGCAGTAATAATAAATTTGTAATACTTAATTTCAAATTTTGGACTTGAAAATGCTATTTGCCATTTAGATTCTCTTGATAGAATATAACAATAATCAAAAGTGGTGTTTTCCCTCATAGCTTGAAATCTTCTGATGAACCCATTAGTTCTGATGGTAAAATTTATATTAAAGAAAATGTTCCTCGTTTCCAGTAAAGAAGGTAAAAATAGAAGGATCTTTGGGTCACATAAGAGCTCTTTGTAGTTTAAGATCATCTAATGGCAATTAAAACAAGAAACTGATTTCTGAAGAAGTCCACTATGCACTGTGTCAATTAAATGATAAAAATAAGCAAGTACAGGGAATCATCATTGTCATGACTGGGCAAAGACTGCAAAATTAAAAGCACGTTCCTTTGGTATTACTGCTACCACAGCTTTAGGAAGAGAGATCCTTGCAGCCTCTGGGGACCCGTACGTACGAGCATCCTCTATTAACTCAAGCTTCTCCCCATCCCTAGCGCTTTCAGAGCTCTACAGAGAAGGTGCTGCTCTCTTTAATTTTGCCCAGCTTTGTCATTTGTAACCTTCTCAGAGGCACAGAGAAAAATCAATTGAATTATACTTGTTTTGGGGGGATTGGAGAATAATGGAAGTAGCTCTTATGGATGTGACACAAAGACTGCATCCATTCATCCCTGAGGCGCGATGAATGGAGGTGCGAATTGATTTTGACTACGCTACCTTGAGAGCCGGGACTTCGGCAGGAACCTTACAAAAAAAACCAAATTACATTCTGCATCGTGTAGAATTATATTCTTTGTTCTTTAAACAGGTCTTATGCGGAATAACATCCAGGCAAGTTATATGATTAGAGAACTCCTTGGGAATCCTGATAGTTTCTGATGCTCTGGAAGGGTGTCTGGGAAATCATAGTCTGACACGTGCGCTGTCAAATTTGCCTGCTGGGTGGTTTAGCAATGAGTCCAACAAGGTCAGCCTTCTTAATTTGTTATCTGCATTGAGTAATGTTTCTGTCTTTGTGATTTATCTTTATTTTCAATTGTTTTTCTTCTCATTAAATCATAATTTAATTTTCATTTTATTAAACCAGAACACTTCTGCCATCACAGACAAAAATAAAACTGACATTAGCATTACTATGTAACCACATAATTATGCTGCAGGCTAGCAGGCATTTTACCTGGACAGGGATGCTCTAAATTCTCCTGCAATGATCAGTTACTTCACATCTTCCTAACTTTATGATTGACTATTGTGTACATTTTAAAAATATTAGCCCAATTTGTCTGAAGTTTTGGGCTGGCTGCCATCAATCATTTTATACTCTATAGCCTTTCTCTTATCTTAAAATTTTATAAACATCATATAAGCACATAAATATGTATTGAATTGACTTTTATACTGAATGTGTATCCCATTTTACAAGCATTTTTTGTTCTCATTTTATCGAACATTAAAAAAGATCTGGGTTAAAATATCCAGTATTCCCCAAACTATATGACACCAGAAAGTGGGGAGAAAAAAAACAAATCTAGAACATTAATCAGCTCCTAGCATAGCACAACAGTTTATTAGGAAGGATATGTAATTTTCTATTAAATTGTTTAATGAAAGAAAGACAAACAAACAAAAGCTTATTTTAAAAGCCAAGACATATATTTCCTCCATAAATTGATGTGATGCAACTTTTAAGTCTTTTAAGTGACACTCACAGGGTAGCAGTGAGTGCTGAGGGCTCTTATAACAATGGGTGATTACAGCTGGTGAAACAATTCACTTAGAATATATATATGTGTATCCTGTATACATTAAAAAAAAAATAATAAAATTCAAGGCATTAGAAAGGAGAAGGAGCTAAGGCCCCAAATTCAAGTTCTGTGAGCACATGCAGGTGTCCAGCTCCTAGAAACATGTCCCCTTGAGTCTTTTTTTTTTTTTTTTTTCTCTACAACTGAAATTTGGTCCTGCTACTCTAGCACTGGACCTCATAATTTGTTCTTCATTCATGATTGCAAGTTAATTGCTATCGCAGTACAAATAATAATAAAATTATTATACTGTAATGATTGTGTCATAAACTCCAGGAGAAGGAAGCACTTGGGAAGGAAAAACACTCTACAACCTCACGCTAATCAAAATTGCTGTTGAATTTAGTGCTTCTGTGGCATTGTTAATAATAATAAATACAAAACAATGTATCCTGCTCCAGCAGGTAATTATACTTGACCGGGTTGAATTGATTTTCTTTGTGTTCAGTTGAGCTGAACTGACATACAAGTGACATGTTGTAAGTTTATGGCACCTGTCACTCATCCTGAATAAATGACCTTTTCAGAGATACAGAATTAATTTTCTGAAATGCTTCTGATATGGAAAGAAACTACCTTATTCACATTAGCTTAGGAAGTGTAGAATTTTTTCCCGTCTGTTAGAAGGCTCAAGGAATGCATGAATAATATTTAATATATGTTACGTACTGAATCTTTGAAAATTTGAATGGTTTCACGAATCTTAAAGAAATTCTATCCTCATAATTGTGATTTGTGAGATACTTTTATTCTTCCTTATCTTTGATATTGAATTGCCCAGTACTTGAGAATGCTTCCTGAAAGAGTTCTCTGATTTGTATCAGCTCACAAAAATTTACAGATGCAGACTTGTAGCTATGATGTGTCTGAACATCCTTTTTACCACCATCACCCTCCAGCTGGGAAGGCGACACTTGCTTTAGTGTGAACCTGCTTCACTCATTTTCCACCCAAGGGCAGTCAGAGTTCGCTCTTAAAGATGGCTATTACAAGAGTCCATCATTTCAGGTAGCTTAATTGTATTTGACCAGGCAATTTGTGTGTTCCTCATTTAGTGAATACTTTTAAAAGTTATCCTGTAAGGTTGCAGGGTGTTAGCTGCTCTAGAGGATGTCAGTCTATCCTTGCTCTGTATGCTGTGGATGCTTTGTGCTGTAACCTTCCACTAATAAGAAAATCAATATTTTAAGTCCCACCCTGTTACGGTGTTCAAATTCACTCTGTTTAGATGTAAATTTTTTAATCTCTGGAACAAAAAGCAAGGGAAGAAACCCTAGCAATTCTGTACATGGATTTAGATCTTGAAGGATGTGACTTACACGACAATACATCTTGCCTCCTGTGTTTAATGCTGAAAAAATGTATGCACAATGTCCTGTTTGGTATTGAAGTGACACAGGCAGCAAGGACAGGTTGTCACAAAGCCTGCTCCCATCTTCTCCGTGTCACAAACAGAGAGGGAAGGAGATGATCCCTTTGGATTTTCTGTAAAAATGTGGTTTTCTGCTGCAACGTGGTTTGCTTTCTGCATGGAAGAAATCGATAGACAGCGAGGAAGGATAGTGGAAACTATTTGGATGGCTTTAGCAAGCATTGATTCATGCAGCTTGTTTTGTCATGCAGTCTAAAGAAAGAGCTTAATTGTTTCTAACAGTTTGCTCTTGGTGTCAGAGCTCTCCAGATGATGCATCATAGTCCCATTGCAAGGAGCGTAGCACTGAGTTACTGCTCTCCAGTTTTCTGCCTTTCTCCTCCTCACACCACTGTTACAGGCCGTGTGGAGTGAGAAAACTCTACAGGCTCACGGAGTAATATTCTGGTACTGCAAGGACTGACATCTTTTTTTCTTTTTTATTTTTTCCCCTCCATTATGAAAAAATTAAAGGAAGAGGAAAAAAAAAAAGCAATGCTGGAATGTGTTCTGTTTCCCTGAGGAGAGGAAGGAGGTAGACCAGGAGTGTGGGGCACAAAGGCTGGAAAAACGTGAGCTAAAGGCACACCTTCTGCTTTACAGCTTAGCTGTTGTGGGACAGTATTGCTGTTCTGCCAAAATCCATCCTGTCCCAACTTGGCTGAGTGAATTGAGGTACCTGGCAGAAACCTCTCTGTCCTCTCTGTGACTCCAGAGACGGTGTTAAAAGCTTTGCTAGCAAAGGGCAGTGCTGCCAGGTAGACATCCATCACTTGCTTGTTCCTGTTCCCCAACCAGAACAAGTTTTCTCCAGAGACCGGCAGAGTCTCAGTTAATTTAAACAGGTTTTGCTGGTGAACCATGCCCCCTTTGAAGCACCGCTGCACAGATCCTGTCCCTTAGCCTGCAGCGTGTCCCTTGGGAAGCCTGGGGCAGACTTTGCATTTGGTGTGGTGTGGACAGAGGGATGCAACCCAACCCTGAACACGGTTTGAATTAAAAGATGAGTCTCCTCCTCTGTAGCTGTTTGTTTTTTTTTTTTTTTTTTTTTTTTTTTTTTTTTTTTTTTTTTTTTTTTTTTTTTTTTTTGCAAAGGGGACATGACTATACTTCTCTTTTCCCTTTCTTCAAATGCTTTCGGCATTCTGAAGCATGATTTTGAAAATCCTGATGGTACAGTTCATGGAAATATAACTTGTGTGTAGTGGAAAGCACAATGTTAATGCATTATTAGGAACAATGTAATATATTGACTACTCCGTAAGTCTCCAAGCTTATGTCTTCATCCAGATAGCCCTTGATGCTATAAGCTATGTAATTAATAACCCTGTGTCATATATTGTGTGAACCATCTATTGTTGAAATTTTCTCAAGGGAGCAATTCAAATAATGTTGCAAAGACATCACCCCTCAGCTTTCCCAGACTTTTAAATTGCTATTTAATACAAAATAACCGTGGCTATATGATTTAACCCTTTTGAGAAGGGAGGCCTGGAAAAACTGTTTCAGACAAAAACCTTGGAGTGAGCCCCATATTAGCCAAAAGTGCCATCAGAGCTGTATACCCTTACCAAGACGAATACTGGAGAGAAGACAATTCTTTCTACCAATGTTAGGCTTCCTAATTGTGAGTGTGAACTAGATAATAATTGAGAGGAAACTAATTTAGCAGCAGATTTCTGTGAAGCCAGTAGTCCCTGCTTCAATGCCCGTTTAACTTAGCACACTAGGGAGCCTGAAAATATAGACAGTAAAATCTCTTTTCATAACGGATGAATTAATTTAGCCAGCCTAGTTAATTCAAATGCAAATTATGTGTTGAAAGTGTCCATTATTTATTGCTTCATCTAAGCCTGTTTCTCTGTTTCTCTCCTTAATTTCTGAAGTGCAGCAGAGAAGTGCTGAACTACCAAACGCTCTCTTAGACACCAGCCAATTTTAGTACGCTTTCAAATTATGTTTGATTTTTATTCTCGTGTTTAAACCTAATTTTGGGATTGTTTATTTCCTTTGACTTCTCCGTGGTTTCCAGCTGTGGAGTGTTTCCACTGCCAAGCAGTTCATTTTCAAGCGAGCGGTTGGATACCAGCAGGAGGAACACCTCATCCCAGCTGCATGACCACAGCCCATTGCGCGCTGTATTTTCCCTCAGGTCAGGTTGGAAAGCAACTGTGTGGTCCTGCTGTGTATCTGTGTTTGCACACATATGTATGTGTATTGCACGCACACATACTTGCGTATGCTGGAGTCCTCCTGGATATTCTCCTTTGGGCAATAGTATGTGGTGTTTCTCCCTCCACCAATTAATTTCAGGACATGGAAACCTTTTGTAGCTGCATTTTGAGGAAGGATGACCACCACCTGTGATTTTCTAGCTTTGTAGAAGGATACCTCCTTTCCTGGAGGTACAGCAACTCACAGGAGATCCAGTAGTCCTGTGCTGCCACTGCCAGAGTGACCCTCTGCCTCTCATTCCCCCAGGCACCGTCCGTACAAGACCATCCAGTGTAATAAACATCTTATTTGAGACAAGCATAAGAAAATAAAGGAGAGGACAGAACAAAAGAAAAGAATGGGATATACGAAGGAAGTTGTCTTATTGTGGTATTTCTAGGGCTTTGTTTGCTAGTATTTGGTATCTCTCTTTACTACCACTGGAATATTGCACTGTAATAACTCATTAGAGAGCAGCTCTTGTTTTACCAGCGTCCCCTTCAGAGCAGACGTTTCTATTTGTGCCGTAGGAAGGTGGCATCATATGAATGGTCAGCTCAAGGGGAATCCATTGCAGACCTCTAACAAAAAATGCTGGAGAATTCCTACCAAAAATAGATGGCAGCCAAGCAGGAAATCAGACAGCAATTTTGTGGAGAGTAGATGATAATTTAAGTGTTTTGTATATAACAGCAAGGAAAGTCCATTTCCATTCATACTGCACTCATTTTCTTTTTCAAGTAGAAGGGGTAAAATGCTATGTTATTTTCATTTGGTCAGACCAGCGAAGCCCAATGGCCTGACACCCTTGCAAGGACTGCCAAATGGTTTCTTTTCACATGAAGAACGTTTTTTGCTAGACATGGCTCCCCCTTTACCATATCCCTTCAACATTCTCCAAAATCTCTGCTCAAAATGGATAAGGGAAGCACTATGATCCCTTTCCTCACACAGGTAATGAATGATTCCTCATTTAAGATCCTGAATAAAATTCCCAATCTCACCGGCTTTCCCAACTAGAGGCGCCAAAAACCTAAGGGTTAACCTGGAGCTATGATCTGTGAGCCCTCCACAAAGCAATACTGAAATTATTGAAATGAGCACGTGAAATACCGTTTATTTTTCCAACTTATGTTCTTTTAAGTGGGGACAGCCTTCCCCTTCAAACAGTGCTTTTTCTACTCCACACACATCACCTAGATTAGACGATGAGGGTCAAGCTGGGCATGTTACTTTACTCTGCTCCATGTCCTTTCTAGCCCTTGTCTTGGATATGTTTCCCTGACATCAGTGTTGTTAAGCTGCTATTTCTATTCTGCTTGCGAGCATTAGGAAAGCATTCAGTCTTAAACACACAGTTGGGAGAGCCGGATATGAAAGGATGGAAGACTGAGAACTTTGGTTTGTGCTCTTCAGGTACTTTCCAAATGTCTTGGATGTTGTGGGCTCTTGGAATTTAATTGCAAAGCCACATTTGATGGTAATAGGAATTTGTTCTATTCCCTAGTGCTCATTTTCTAGCCATTTCTTAAACTGGTTGATAATTTTATTCCTACGATGCACATAAAGAAAAATGATCCCAAACATTCAGAGGTTTTTATTCTCTATTTTGAACTTTCTTGTTTATAAAATATTAAAAAAATACTTTAATTTTTCTTAGAAAGGTTTTAGTTCATGTTTAAGCTTTCCTATTTAGGCTTTATACTGTAACAGCAGCCTTGAAGAAATACTACAGATCCTTAAAAATTTAGTTTCTATAATCTATATCAATTTAGCCCAGCATGTCATTTACAGAAATGTATCATCTGTTGCTTGCAGCTTTAGCTCAGCTGGTGAGGCACAAGGCAGAGAGAAGCACACAGAAAGGATGGCTGCTGTCGTTCAGCCGTCTGAAGGATCGTCTGTGCATGGGGACACTTAGCAAGGGGTACCCTTGAATCATTTCTTATGCAGAGAGCTCTTAGTTCAGGACAGGGCAAAGAAGCAACTGCGCTGTGTTTCAGTTTGATCCAAGGTCAAAGACAGTCTTATTCCAAAATAAATATCTTAATTTAGGTGTAATAGCTGCCACAATTTAAGTTTATATGCTGCCTCAAACCGAATTAATTTTCAAGTGTAGACAAGCTTTAAGCACTTGGAGGCTGACTTTTAATTAGTACGGCTGACAGCACCGCTACAGAGCTGGTTTATTGTAATGACAGAGACTAAACTTCATTAAGTTTTCCAAGCAACATGAGAAAATGCAAATAAGACAGAGCCCCTTAAAGGGCTTGTGACTACCCCTGTCATTTTTATTACTGATATGATTTTCAGTCATAATCCCATTGGCTTCCCATTGTCTGTGTTGGCACCATACCCAAATAACTGAGTGGTATGGCAGTGCCTCTCTGCGAGGATGGCAGAAGGTGACGCTGTTGTTGGGAGGTGATGTACAGCTGTGGCCCCGAGCAATCCTGCAGGGTTTTGCACCATGGCTGTGCAAGATGGTGAAGGCAGAGGAGAGTCTTGCTTTCCGAGCCATGGACCATGCTGTGCAGCCGTACACCAAGCCCTTGTGGCCCAGAAGGCAAACTGCATCCTGGGCTGCATCAAGAGGAGCGTGGCCAGCAGGTCGAGGGAAGTGATTCTGCCCCTCTGCCCTGGTGAGACCCCACCTGTAGTACTGCATCCAGCTCTGGAGCCCACAACATAAGAAGGACATGGACCAGTTGGGAGAGTCCAGAGGAGGGCCACAAAGATGATCAGAGGGCTGGAGCACCTCTCCTATGAGGACAGGCTGAGAGAGTTGGGGCTGTTCGGCCTGGAGAAGAGGAGGCTCCGGGGAGACCTTATAGTAGTCTTCCAGTACCTGAAGGGGGCCTACAGGAAAGGCAGGGAGAGGGACTTTTGACAATGGCACATAGTGATAGGACAACAAGGGGTAATGGTTTCAAAATAGAGGGAAATAGATTTAGATTAGATATTAGGAAATAATTTTTTACACTGAGGGTTGTAGAGCACTGGAACAGGTTGTCCAGAGAGGTGGTGGATGCCCCATCCCTGGAAGCATTCAAGGCCAGGTTGGATGAGGCTCTGAGCAACCTGATCTGGTTGGACATGTCCCTGCTTCTTGCAGTGGGGTTGGACTAGATGACCTTTGAAGGTCCCTTCCAACCCTAATCATTGTATGATTCTAAGAAGCTGAGTAGCTGCAGCTGACATGGCCCCATCCCTCAGAAAATATTTATTTCTGAAAGACAAGTATGTCACTTTGGAGGATTGGTGTTGTTTTAACGTATCATCTTCCCTCAGCTCAGAAAACGGGCAAAATAAGCTTGTCTTCGCCTGTAAATGGCAATGAGGTCTCAAATGTCTTTGTGTTAATCAGCAACCAGGAGCTGGTTTATTCAGCAGCCTGAAAAGCAGAGTGGCTGCCGTGACCCAGGGAAGCAGAAGGTTGCAGAGCACTTGCAGCTGCAGCAAAAGCAGGGCATCACCCCAGCCTGGAGATTAAAAGCTGCTGGCAACTTTCTGCAGGTTGGAGACAGAGCATTTTCCTTTAATTCCTTATCTGGGTGGTGACTTATTTTGCTTCTGCTTGCAGGCAATAGTTGTTGGGGGGAAAAAAAAAAAAAGCTGTAGAGAAATATAGTGCCAAATATTTTTTATTTAGTTAAAAGCAGTAGATTCTTACTGACATTTCCCCATTTCTGTTTCACTGTCAGGACTGCTGTAAAAGCCAGCATCAAACTTCTGGAGCTGGCCCAGCTCCAGGGAATACCAGGGCCAGAAGAAAAAATCTATTTTGGGGGTGTAAAGGAGAGAGATGTAGAGGAAATAAAGTCAATTTGTTATTAAAAAAAAGGAGGGGAAAAAAAAGAGGTAGAAAGGGATAATGTGCTTATGTTTAACAATGATTTTATTACAAACGTGATGTACAGTGACAGTATGTTAAATTTCCTAGTCAACAGGGGACAATACAGAACAATTTGTAGCAAAAGGAAACAGATGCAATTCTTTCTGCAGCTTCACACATCTGCTTTGCAAGCCAGCGCTGCTCCTATAATTCTCTAGGAGGAATCCAATAAAAATGATATAAAATTTTATTGTGTTAGTGGCACTAGTTATTAGAGTGAGGAGCCAGAAAGCTTACCCAGGGCTGAACATTTCCTCTCTTTTAGTGCAGAGTAAATGACAAGCCTGTTGCTGGTAACAGCAATACTACAGCCAGAAAAAGGTACAAATCATTTTGGAGTGCTTAGCAGGCCGGGGTGGGTGGCTAAAAATCAGAGTGGCAAAGCTAATAGAAGAGTAACAGGCAAAGATGCATCAGGAAGAAGGATGGAAACAAAATGTTGAGATGGTATTTAAATAAAATTCAAAAAAGGAAAACCCTAAAGTTATAGAAGAAATCTGTGTGATGTAGTTGTCCTTGCCCTGTTGTTTTGTACTGTCAATAATCATTAAGTTGCCCTAAACTAGGTTCCTTTCAATATACCTGATAAACAGATCTCTGGCGTAGAAAAAAAAAAAACCTGGAACTTGACACCCAAATGCTGCACAGGATCACACAGGAAACGTTGCTGATTTATAAAGTAGATGAAATTATAATTTTTCCATATAGACTTTTATTCTGAACATAAGCAGTGCGAACTTGGAGACTGAAGCAGAGTGAAATCAGGCAAAATAAATAATACCAGCAGTCTACTGTGGTAGTCAGCAGACTCTAAATGCTTTCTAACTGATCTCCTTTAAATTCAAAACTTTGAGTTTTCTGGATTAAATCCTATGTGTGTCCCTTTGCGGGTGGGCCCTGTGCAGCACTTTTGGGTATCCCTGCAGTGTGTTGCTCCTGGGTAAGCCAGAGTCAATGGAAGTGAGATGTTTGCTGGTATAACAGGGGTGCTGGGCCTGACCGGGCATTTCTGTTTCATCATGAACCATAACCTCAGATTATTTCCACAATATGCTATCTACAGGTGGCTGTCCAGCCCAAACAGAGAGAAAAAGGATTTATTTCATGGCAGAAATGTGGCGCAGCAATCTTCTGCTTAATCCACGAGAGCCAGCGCTTCTGAGATGTGGCAGCTGAAGTGCAATTACAGTGCGCAGGAACTGGGAGGTGAACGCTTGCGAGCATTAGCGATTCACAAAGGCAAGACAGAGGGATACAGATATTACTACATTTCTACAAATATTTTTTTTCTCGTGATTGCCTAACTTTCAAAGCCCCTGACTTTTTAAAGCCATTTCTTCACACCATAGCGGCTCTGCACTTGCCAGGGTGCCCCAGGTCAGACAGCTGAAAATAAGACCTCACAAACTTCTTGCCTTCTTTTAAAGTCTTAGCTTTTGCATCGCAACCTCTGAGGCAAGGGAATCCATCTAACCCAGTCCAGCTCGCCTGAGCGCCACACAGCGACCCAGCTGCCCCTCGTGGGGGCCATGTCCTCAGCCTGGGAGGAGCTTTTCACCTGTTCTCTGAGGTATTTTCCTGCCTGCCATCAACCCTGGGGTAACAGATTGAGAGGAGATGGAAAATGAGGGATAGCAGAGGGAAGGAAAAGGGGAGCTGCCATGCTGGGGGGTTGAGGAGGCCTTGCTGTGAAGAGCTGTCAGCCTGACAGAAAATGGCTGCCATCTCCTCCCGTAACATCACCTCACGTTGCCTCGCCCTCTCCGGAAACTTCACCACTTGCTTTGGGCCATATCCTCACACACTAAAGCAGTAGGTTTTGCCATTTTTGTGTTCTATGGTTTTTCCTATAATTTAATAAGTAAGAAATCCCACGTGACAGCATGTGCTTTTATTGAGGCCTTTGGTGTGGCAGACTTGGGAGTCACCAGTGTTATTCCCTCTCTCCTGCTTTCCCTGGGTTTTTATGGAGCTGAGGTGCTCAATAAAAACTTGGCAGTGTAAGCACAGGCCTTAACCATGTCTTTGAATCTGCTGTTTTTATTAGCACGGTCCTTTATCTGCAGAAAAGGAAGTTCAAAGGGCTGACTGAATGACCCCTCACCTCAGAAGAACACTGCAGTAGGAACAACACGTTTTCCTTTCTGTTCAAGTATCCTTCATGAAATGTAAATAAATACTAGGCTATGAAGCATGTGCTTTTGCAGAATATGATGTTATTTAGAATACTTACCTGGCCTTTTGCCAGGTAAAACAATGGGCAGATTTTTTTTTTTCTCCAGCAACAAAACATTGCGCTTATTCCCATCAGGTTTGTTAAAGCAGTGTCAATACATATTAAAGACAGTGAAACCAGTTTACCTTATGTTTAAGTTAGTACAGTTTATTGGATTATGATAAACAGATTCAGATACTACAAATCCTAAAAAATTACAATTTATTTTACTTGGAAGATTATTGCGTTTGAAAATAAGTCCACATTAAAACATGACAAATGTTAAATTTAAATCCAGAACCAAATTTTAAACAATCTTCAGATGGGAATGTCCAAACACAACCTTTCAAGACTTGAACCTGAGGGACTTCATGTTTTTCAAATAATAATTAATTTCTGTTTGCAGAACCGCACTAAAACATTTTATTCTAGCTGACATTACTGAATTGTTACAGTGACTTGTGGGAAGTGTAGTTCCTCTCTGCAGGCTGAGGTGTTTTGCCAGACAGTTGCATGTTAGTACTATAATGATACTAATATTTTGACTTTCTCACAAAACAAATATTGCAATACCAGTTTACTTAACCTAAAAGGCAAAATATTTTGATCTCACTTCCCAAATGAAACTGAAACATTTTTGAAAAAGCATAACTTTTCATTCCAAGGATCTCTTTTCCGATGTAAATATATTTCAGTGGAACAGTCCTGAGCCATTTCAACTTCCAGACACGATTTCAAAAAGCACAATCTTTTACAGCCTCACTTGCTAGATAAGACCAAACCTTTCTGTGTGTTTTTCTGAATAAACAAACCATTAGTTAGAGCTGTAATGCAGAAAGCAAACCTTTCAACATTGATCTTTTATTGGCCAGTTAGAAAATATTTGAGGAAATGTTTTGCCGGGTAAATACATTACTGATTATTTTAGAATAAAATGAGCCAAGAGGATAACTAGGCAAATAAAATGGGTCAATATTTAAGAACAGTTTTATGAGTTCTGTGGAACTGCACAGGAAAAAGCCAATGGCAACGAGATTGTGGTGACAAATATGCTTAACAAATGTGGTGTTTCTGATGCTGTTATGACCTGGTCCCTTATTTCTCGGCATACTGCAGAACAAAGTAAGATAAACTGCTGGCATGGCCCCTGGAAACCAGCTGGCTTGACAGGGTACCTGAAGAAACACAGAACTTACATGAGAATGACAGACTAAGGGGCCAAATTCCTTACTGCTTGAGGTTTTGAGCCTTAAAATGGCAAAAAAAAAAAAAAAAAAAAAAAAAAAAAA